>VWZE01000054.1:0-22500 GCA_013396675.1 Eubucco bourcierii
TTTGGTGACCAGGATGTCATGTGGCACAGAGTCAAAGCATTCCTTATCCAGCAGTGCTCCACCTTCTATTTGTACTACTCAATAGATGAAAGCTTAAATAGACATCAATTTGGCCGTGTCTAGAGTTGGCAGAATTTTGGCAAAGGAAGTGAATTAAATACAGTTCTTTATAAACGTGGGCTTCAGGCTGACACTACCATCTGCATGTAACCAAACTGTCCCATTTAGAAAGTATGCAGATCCTATCAGAGCAAGGAGCATGGAACTAGCCTGCCATACAGAAAGAGGATATTGTATTATTAGCTCAAAAGCAAGTAAAAGAGTTATTTATTGCTCAGAGATTATACTTGAGCATTCCAGCTCTCTCCTAAATGATAGCATATGCATCCCATGGGATATGTATCAATTTTGAGGATTTTCAAGATATTTTAAATCCTTTCTTATATAGTAATGGAAAGCACACCAAAGTTTAAAATAGTTTTCTTCTTTGTTTTGGTTCTCATTAATTTCTCTTTCATTTTATATCCTCTGGGCTCTGCCTAATTATTGTTTGTTTTCAGCATTTTGTGTGTTTCCTTGCATTAAGTTGTTTTGGTTTTTTTCCCTGTAGTTAGTCTATATTGTGATTTAATGAGAATATGTAAGTGTAGGATAGGGGGAAAAAAAACTCTAATTATTATGCCCTTTTCTATTTCAGTAGAAAAAACTGGCATCTAGCATGCCTCAAAAGTCAGAAGGAAATATTTCAGTGCATTTGTTCTCTGTGAAGAAAAAAAATCAGTGATTAATGTGGTCAGGCAATGGTAGCACTGGTTCTGGTCTGAGATCAGCATGACATTTACTGCGATATTTTGTTCTGTCAGTTGATACTTTCAGTCAAAAATTAAAACCTAAGAGTATTTTAAGAGAGTGACTTTGGAAGCCCTGCTGAACTCATGTATAGGTCAGTGAGATACTCAAGGTCACGTTCAACAGGGCTCTGAGCTACCTGCAGCGGGACCTCGACCGCCTGCACAGATGGGCAGAGTCCAAGGGGATGGAGCTCAACAAATCCAAGTGCCAGGTGCTGCACTTTGACCACAACAACCCCATGCAGAGCTATAGGCTGGGGTGGGAGTGGCTGGAGAGCAGCCAAACAGAAAGGGATCTGGGGGTGCTGATTGACACCCGCCTGAACATGAACCAGCAGTGTGCCCAGGTGGCCAAGAAGGCCAATGGCATCCTGGCCTGCATCAGGAATAGTGTGGCCAGCAGGAGCAGGGAGGTCATTCTCCCCCTGTACTCTGCACTGGTTAGGCCACATCTTGAGTACTGTGTCCAGTTCTGGGCCCCTCAATTTAAGAAGGACATTGAGGTGCTTGAGCGTGTCCAGAGAAGGGCAACGAGGCTGGGGAGAGGGCTCGAGTACAAGCCCTATGAAGAGAGGCTGAGGGAGCTGGGATTGTTTAGCCTGGAGAAGAGGAGGCTCAGGGGGGACCTTCTTGCTCTCTACAACTACCTGAAGGGTGGTTGCAGCCAGGAGGAGGTTGCTTTCTTCTCTCAGACAACCAGCACCAGAACAAGAGGACACAGTCTCAAGCTGTGCCAGGGGAAGTTTAGGCTGGAGGTGAGGAGAAAGTTCTTGACTGAGAGAGTCATTGGCTACTGGAATGAGCTGCCCAGGGAGGTGGTGGAGTCACCGTCCCTGGAGGTGTTCAAGGCAGGTTTGGACGTGGCACTTGGTGCCATGGTCTAGTCTTGAGGTTTGTGGTGACGGGTTG
This sequence comes from Eubucco bourcierii, assembly GCA_013396675.1. Classification (NCBI taxonomy): domain Eukaryota; kingdom Metazoa; phylum Chordata; class Aves; order Piciformes; family Ramphastidae; genus Eubucco; species Eubucco bourcierii. The sequence continues at coordinate 1,761 of VWZE01000054.1, forward strand.
GACTTGATGATCTTTGAGGTCTCTTCCAACCCTGGTGATACTGTGCTACTGTGATACTGTTCTAGTGGGGGATGTTTCTGCTCACTGCAGGGGGATTGGACTAGATGGTCTCTGGAGGTCACTTCAACCCAAAACAATTCTATAATTCTTTGACTGTTTTCCTGACCAGCTCAAATGTCTGTCAGCCAGAAAGTAACTCCATCAGTAACCTGAATGTCAGATCTTTCCCAAGGTCACCTAATTACAGTTGTTTGAAACAACCATTTGCCTCCACCTGGCATATAAACAGCTTTTCCTGTCATGGAAAAATGATGCAAAGTAAAAGAGCTTAGCAAAGGGAGAGTAGCTCCAGTGCCACAGTAGCGTTACTCCAGCTTAGCGTACTTGGCATACTTCCCTAACTGGTTTGAGTAGTCCCTTGCCCAAAGAGGGAGCAAAGCAGACAAGAAGTTGTAGTTTAGAGAGAGAGAATCTCATACAATTAACCTTGGCCCATCAATCCAGCTTGTCCAGATCTCCCCTCAAGCAAATCAACACTCCCACTCAGTTCAGTACCATCTGCAAACTTAGTGAGGGTGCAGAATGTATTAACTACCTCAACCTCTTCCGCATCCTTGACCACTGTGTTCCCTCCTGAATCCAACAAAAGACAGAGATTCTCCTTAGTCCTCTTTTTGTTGCTAATATATGTGTAGAAGCATCTCCTGTTCTCTTTAACAAATGAAGCCAAATTAATTTCCAGTTGGGCTTTGGCCCTTTAAATTTTCTCCGTGTACAATCTCATGGCAATATCACAGTCCTCCTTGAGTGACTTGCCCCTTCTTCCAATAATCATAGACTCTCCTTTTCTCCTTAAGCAGCAACCTCTCTATTTAGCCAGACCAGCCTTCTTCCCTTCCAACTGTCTTTTCAGCACATGGGGATGATAGATCATTCAAACAGCTCAACATTATTGCATTATTCTCATTGAAAAAATATTTTAGACCTTACTATTAAAACATTAAGCCAGTGAGACTGAGTTTTACTGAGAGTCTCGTGTGCATAAAATAATGTCTTTGTATAAGAAAGTCATGTTTTGTGAGTAAATTTACTCTTTCCATCAAACTCAAGGGTTTGATAAGCCAAAGTTTAAAAAAAAAAAACTAGAACAAAACAAAACAAAAAAACCACAACAAAACAACCCTATTTCCTTTTTAAAGTGAAAATATGTTTCGATGACTTCACTTATAGAATCATAGAATGGTAAGGTTGGAAGGGACCTCAAGGATCATCTAGTTCCAACACCCTGCCATAGACAGGAACATTTCCCACTAGTACATCTCACTCAAGGCCTTGTCCAACCTGGCCTTGAACACCTCCAGGGAGGGAGCAGCCACAACCTCCCTGGGCAACCTTAGCTTCCTGGAGTGTGGGAGAGCATAATGACCACATTTAAAGCTTCAATAAAGAATCCATCAGTTGAGAGTACTGAAATTGTATCTTCTAAAAAGTTGTTTGTAATCATCAAGTGCACAGAATTTTATAAATATCAGAAGTGGTTATTCTCCGTGACATCCAGTCTGTGGTGCTGCATGAGTCCTATGCAGAACACCTCTCATTTACTTAAATAGTGACTGCTAGATTGTTTTTTTCTGGTGACTCTAGTAGATCACTACTCTCTACAGAGCTTGTCAGGCTCCTGTGAAAAATCCAAGTCAACGTTCCTGCACGAATTTCTCAGGTTAGAGGTTTTGCAGTGGCTAGTGGCTCATCGGCATGAGTCAGATGTCACCTGCTACAAATGAAAAAAGATCTTTTTGTTTCAAAGGGAGAGAATTGTCCTTCTGCTTCACTGAGCTGAACTTTGTTTAAGTTCACATTTTAACATGACTCAAGACATGGAATCTGGCAGCTTCTTTATCATTTGCCCACATTTTGCCTTTTCCCCATTCTCAAAACTGTCGTCTTTCTTCCCTCCACTGGAACAGACGTTGTTTTCACCTTTCTAGTTTGATCAGCTCACAAGCAGATGTTCTTATGTAATTTTTAATTAATTGATTTCTTCCTTGGAGGGTTTTGGTTCGTCTGTTTTAAGAAGATACCTTAACTAAAGGGGGGGTGAAAAAAGGCACATTTACTTGTTGTCTTGTGCACTTCAAAATGGAAATATAGTAAAATATGTCAGTGAAATTAAAGGAACTCTTAAAATGATAGAAGTTTATTTATCATACCTGCAAATACTTCAGCTAAATGCATCCATTACATATGCTCTTTGTATCAATGTCATTGCACCTTGATGCCGGTTCCCTTTGCCCACTCTTTCTGCCTCCAAAACAGAGAAGAGGAATGCAGTGTGAGAAATAAGAGAACGATGTGTGGTTACTTTGATTACACTGCTCTCATCTGTCTTCTTCAGAGCTTAGATAAAAAAATGTTTGGAGGTTGTTACTTCTATTTCCATGAAAACATCAGCAGAATTTATGTAAAGAAGGGAATTCAGGTTGCAAAATGGCTTCTGTTACCACCGCACATTTTGGGCTAAGAAATTTGTTTAACTGAGCTTCAGTGGCAAGATTCAAATTATCTCCAAACCTCCCCATGGTCTAGGAGGTTTGGTACCAATAGCCTAGATTTTTGTACCAATCTCTCAGTCTGATACTGCAAATATGCTTCAGGCTCTGTAGCCTTTAAAGTCTATTGGATTTATCTGAATTACTGATTTTACTGTTTAATTGCTTGGAGGGAACTAATTCAAATACAACCCTTATTATGGACTTCATACTTGCTATCTCATTTCTATAGGGATTTTTCCTTCTAATCTAGCATTTCTGGCAAGCTGTGCTCTACACATTTAATGTTTGTCCTGTAGGTTTTTATTTATTGTACTGTTAAATGTATAATGACAGAAAATAGGTAAGAATTTAAAGTAGCAATTAACGTTTTAGAGGCAGAATGAAAAAAAAAAGGGGNTTAATTTTTGCCTGGTACCAGAATACGCTGTCAAATATTTTCAAGTGCTTCCAGTCCTATTAAATGCCAGACAAACAACACAAATATTGTGGGAGCAGCATTTGTTATTTTGCAATGCTTTACTTGGCTGTGTGAAAACAGACTTGAGATTCTCCTCGGCTTGTTGCTGAAATTCCTCTGTCAGCAAACAGGCTGAGGTTATAACAACTGTTTAAGATTTGAAATATTTTTATTCAGAAATCTGACATGATTTCCTAGTTGTGACAACTGATTTGACAATGACCAGTGATTTAGGTCTACCTGTAATAAGTGAATTAATCTGAGTTAAAACATAGTGATCTGTCATGTTTAGAGATACCTCAACAGCTGGCTGACTTGTCCTCTGTCAAGCTAGTTTGTCCTGTGCAAATCTTCTGTCAAGTACAGAAAAGAACTGTTGAGAGAAAATTACATGGCAGTTTTAGAGTTAGTGATGAATTTTTCTCCCAACGTACCAGCTGTGCCAGCAATGCTGTTTTTTGTGGCATTAATCAAATGTCTTGCCGGCAGCACCTTCACTTTCCCAAAGGCTAGAAGATGAATCTGTCAGAAATTTTCACTGGGATTTGCCCAGAGCTTTTCCTAAGCTCAGGTACTAGTTCATGGACCTCAGAAGTTTGAATAAGACTTTTAGAGATGATGTTCTCAGAATTAAAACTCCTATAGTATCATTTTACCCTATGTGTGAACTCAAAGCCATCATTACAGTGAACAGGATGAAATTAAGGGGTCTGCCATAAGGCCAGGTACTCAAACTTTATTAATGTACTCCACTTGCTGACTTACAGCTCCATGTTTATTTTTAGTTATTTTTATATATAGTTATATAACTATAACTAAATATATGTAGTTTGTGAAGGTTTGGGAGTTCCCCGCCCCCCCACACTTTGTAAAATGACCCAGACTAGAACTCAGCCGGCTGGAAGTTAAAAGATGAAGCAATATTTACAGCTTTGCACAATGTACAGCAGATATATACACTATATACAGAATATTTACAGAAATATACAAGTAAAAGGTAATACAGCAACACAACTCCCCTCCCAGAAATCACAGACCCCAGGAGGGGCTCCCAACCTTCTCCCTTCCACCTTCTCCCCACCCCTGTACCTTACCCCAAGGTTTGCCTTACATGCAAGGTAAATTAGGAGGATCGGCCAAGGGGGTTAGAAGAAAGGTGGTTAGTGAGGATTAATCAGCAGAGGAACCAGAGCCCAGAAGCTGCTAGATCGCCCCAGCAGCTCCTGTTCCAGCAAGAGCCAGAGAGAGACTGACTTATCTATTGTTTTGGTTAGTGTTCCCAAACAATGCTCCAGCAAACGTATGAGTGAAGCAGACATCATCATGTTTTCCTTTCACAACCTATAGTGTAATTTTCTCCATTAAAATATTCTAATTAGCCTCAAACCAGCACATAGTTTTATATAGTTATATAACTATAACTAAATATATGTAGTTATATATAGTTATATATTATTAGTTATATATATAATATATGTATATATTGCAATTAGCAAAGTACAAGAACAATTGAAGACCACAGAGTGATCCAACCCCTTTTTCTGCAGAAGAAAATTGAGATGAGTTTAAGCTGATAGAGAGGAATGTGTTCTATTCTTATAATAATATTCTGCATATTTTCTCTAACAGCATAAACTGTAGGAAATTCCAAATTACAGGTGTTCAAGGCGGGTTTGGATGTGGCACTTGGTGCCATGGTCTAGTCTTGAGGTCTGTGGTGATGGGTTGGACTTGATGATCTTTGAGGTCTCTTCCAACCTTGGTGATACTGTGATACTGTGAAGGCCTTTTCTATTTTAATCAACACAGGAATGTATTTTTATCATTCTCCGCTTTTTTAGTACTGAAATTTTAATTAAAAACTATTTCCTACAGGAAAATCAGGACCCAAATGCAACAATTAAGAGAAACAATCGATTCCTACTCAAAGGAGAAAACAAACATTCTTTTACCTTTCTTTTTCATGTGCATATATACCTTTACATATGCCTAGTGACACAATGTGCTAAATGCTTTCATAACAAAGGCTGCCAGCAAAGCTGGGTTTTCCTAGCGCTTAAAACTTGCAAAATACAGATATGTAGCACTGTAAGGTGAGGTACTGAACTCTTTGTAGACCCTCTGTCTGGGAGAGGAAAACATTGAAGAATTCTTCTGATTTGGTTTCTGAGCAGTGCTGACCTGTGAGAATTTAAATAACTGCATCTGGTTTAGCTAGCAGAGGTGAGGTAATCTTCACTGGAGTGAGCCTGTGTGTTGTGACCACATCTAGCGCCTGAGATTGTTTTCCTTCTCCTGCTTCCATTGATTCTTCCATTGGCTTTCACATTACTGCCTCTTTTCCAGGTGATTCTTACAGAGAGAGAGGGTCCAGCACAGAGCCACAAGGATGATTAAGGGAGTGGAACACCTTCCTTATGAAGAAAGGCTGAGGGAGCTGGGCCTCTTTAGTTTGGCAATGAGACCAAGAGTTGCTCTCAATATTTGCAAATACATAAAGACTGAGTGCCAAGGGGATGGAACCAGGCTCTGCTCAGCAATGCCCAATGACAGGACAAGCGGCAGTGGGTGGAGATTGAGGCATAGGAAGTTTCATGTAAACATGAGGAAAAATTTCTTTACTCTAAAGATGACAGAACACTGGAAGAGGCGGCCCAGGGGTTTGTGGAGTCTTCCTCTCTGGAGATATTCAAGACCTGCCTGCATGCAATCCTGTGCGATTTGCTATAGGTCGTCCTGCTCTGGCAGGGTGGTTGGACTGGATAATATTTCTAGGTCCCTTCCAACCCTAACATTCCATGATTTTGTGATACTAAAGCATGTCTTTCACATGGGGTTTAAGAGGAAGTAGTAGAATCAATTTAGTACAACTCCAATCCACCCCTTTTGGGAGACCTCACGTAGACTGTAGACCAATGGTCTCTGTGCTTATGTTAAAGGCCCCTAATAAAGCACGGCTTTCAACTTTGGTACATAGCTCTTGAAAGGGAGGCCATTCATCAGCAAGCCAACATCATCCCTTTGTCACACTAAGGTTTGAAATCAGATTTCAAAAGACCTATGCTGATGTCCATCAGATTACCATTGCAATGGATAGGGAGCTTGGTTAACAAGACTTTCCAAATTCTTTTCTATGCTCCAAATTCTACTAGTCCCAGCTGGAGCCCCTGGAAGCACTCCTGAGACTGATATTCTTACATGACACCTTGAAGATCACAAAACCCTATAGCTACTGTACCTTATCAGATCATAGTTTCAACTAATGTCTTCTAAAGAGATTTTGATTCAGGCTTCTCCCTAGAACAAACACTGCACATTCAGCATCTCTGAGAAATATTTTTCTTAAAAAAAATTAATTTCCCTCAGAATTCAAATTTGTAGGCTTTCATCTGCAGAAATAAAGGCAATTTTAAAGGTGCCCAGAAATAATGCTTAAAAGGTAAAGCACATTAAAAAGTGTAGGCTTCAGATACAATTGTATTTACAAATTCTCCGTGTTTCTCCATGCTCTGTGTGACAGTGTTTACCATCTTCTTACATATTGATTCTTCTTTCATGCAGCTAAGCCAGTGTTTTAAAACCTGGAAGCAGAGACTATATCCAAAATATGGAATCTGTGTGTGGGTTTTTTTCTGTACCGATTCCTAACAAATTGTGAAATGGCTTTACAAAAGCTTCTGTGTCCGTAACTACCTGCAAATTATAGCGTTGTTCCCTTAATGCATGAGGAAACTAGGGTCAGCCTCAAATCATTTTCATTGATAACAGAATTCCTTCTACTGCCATGAATAGAATCATAGAATGGTAAGGTTGGAAGGGACCTCAAGGATCATCTAGTTCCAACCCCCTACCATAGGCAGGGGCACCTACCACTAGTACAGGTCACTCAAGACCTCATCCAACCTGGCCTTGAACACCTCCAGGGTGGGAGCAACCACAACCTCCCTGGGCAACCTGTTCCAGTGCCTCACCACCCTCACTAGAAAGAACTTCCTCCTGACATCCAGTCTGGATCTTCCCTCTGCCAGTTTAAACCCATTGCTCTTCATCCTGTCATTGCAAGATCTTGTAACTAGTCCCTCCACAGCCTTCCTGTAAGCCCCCTTCAGATACTGAAAGGCTACCATAAGGTCTCCTCAAAGCCTACTCTTCTCCAGACTGCAGAGCCCCAACTCTCTCAGCCTGTCCTCATAGCAGAGTTGCTTCAGCCCTCTGATCATCTTTGTGACCCTCCTCTGGACCCACTCCAACAGTTCCATGTCCTTCCTGTGCTGGGGGCTCCAGAACTGCACACAGTACTCCAGCATGTAATCATTTTCTTTTTTCCTGATACCTGAATATTTTTGTTGATTTGGATAACTTCATTAGCAAAGGCACTTGCATGAGCCTAATATTTGAGAAATGTTTACGTATTAGAACCTTGGTTTAAATGTGGTCAGAATCTATATAAGAATGCACAGCAGAAATATCAAAGGTTATTGTGATCAAAGTGACTGTAATGTAAACAGTTTTTATAGAAGGTTGAAAGCAGTATTTAATTATTTTAGATAGGCTGAAGTACTAGAACTACTATGCTAGATAATATTTGACATGTCTGTCTGCCAACCTTCCCTTCTGTCCACCTGTCTGTCGTTTCTCAAGTGGTTCTGCCTGCAGAAGTCCTTTTAAAATTGCAGTATAGAAATAGCGTAAGAGGTTTCTTATGTCATGCTGTTGTGGTATCCAAAAAGGCATATTATTTTGGATGTGGTTTGGTTTACAATTTGACAAGTTGGAACTTTGTAAACTGACAATTGGGCTGAGACAAAGGTATCCATTTATCTCATATATGTCTTGTTGAGGCAAAGCTGTCAGAAGAAATCTTATCACATGGTGCCCCATTTGTTTTCTGTAGTGATTTATGATGGTTTTGAAAAGGTCTTGTGATCCCATAGGCTGCTACGATTCTCTGACTCTTCTCTGTCAATGGATCAGGTTTTTGACATTTTCTGAGAGCATTCAGAAAAGATTTGATAAATCAGGTCGCGGTGTTTATTTTAATTGATCTGAAGCCCATTCCTTCAAGAATTCATCAAAGAAGGTGACAGGATCTGGGTGTGCTGCAGTGAAATGAAAGAACTGGGTTGGCCGTGGCTCTGTGATGATGATATAGATATTTTGTTGGAAGTTTATGCTCGCAGACGAGAAGATGTCATAACTAATTTAGAATGTTGTAAATCTTTTGACGCAGATTCTAATTCGTAAATCTCATCCATCACATGTGATTCATGAAACGATAGACAACCTTTGATGAGAAGGTACTTTTGTGTTTCTTCCAAGTTCTTGGCTATTTTTTTTTTTTCTTTTTTTTTTTTTTTCTTTTTTTTTTTTTTTTTTTTTTCTCCTCTTCAGAAATAAATCACTCCAGAGCAACAGAATTCTGGTATGAAAGTGGCGCTGTAAAGGTCTCTCATTCTTTTGCATCTGTTCTTCTCCTCATGACGGGTAACATTTCTTCTCCTTAAGATGCAAATGAATAAAAGTCTGTGTGTGTGCATGAGCTTCACTTTACAAGAAGGAGAGAAAAATGTAACTGATTGCAGTGGTTCTGGTTGAGGAGTCATCACATTTGGCTGGTATAACCTGGGTCTCTTTTCTTCTCTCACAGGAACCTCCATCTGTTGAAAACATCACCACAAACACCTGTCCTGATCAACCACAGTCAGTGTCTTTGATCTCTTCACTCATTCCTGTTGCGCTTGGTTGGTAAACCTGTAAGGAGACCATTGCAGGATCTGAGCCTCTCTCTTATCAGCCAGTCCTCTCTTTTTCCTGCTAAATTGAGGCATTGCTGCTGAGTGGTGGCTGTGGATGGTCAAGGAGGGAATTTGTGGTGGTGTATTTGATCTCTCTAATGAAGGGAAATGAGCATGGGATGACTGATAAGCAGGCTGGCCTATCAGGCAATGAATGTAAATAAATAAATAGATGTCACTCAACCGTGTTGCCAAGAAAACTGCCGAGGACTAATATCAGTCACTGTCTGTTTATCTGTCTAGGACTCTCTTCAAATATAAAGTTTAGGTAACTCCATATGTTGTCAGAATAATAAGGTAACAAAGCCAAGCATTCAAAAGTTAGGTAGTCTTAGAATTAAGTTTGCCAGTGCAATAAGTTTTAACATTCTTCCTCGATGTTTTACATGTAGTATTTACTTGGAGTAAAACAAAATGGAGAATTGGGTAAACAATTTTTCATTGTTCTTAGTCCACCTTTGGAACCTTTCTTACATTATTCTGTTTCCTTAGCTTTTTAACCTCTTCATGGTGTAAGACTAGTGCCTCTTTTCAAAATTGGAAGTTGCTACTTCTCTGCATTGTTTGTTTTCTCAGAATTACTAAGTAGAAGCCTGTGGAAGAAAAACATGTTTGAGTTTGTGCTCAACACAACCGGTCTATCAAACAGTTCTAGAGGATCCTTAGTGCAGATTTTAATGCTGAGCTAGGCTATTGGGAGTATATGCAAATAGCAGTTTCCAAATTCATAGAATCATAGTATGGTCTGGGTTGGAAGGGAACCCCAATGGTCATCTATTCCAAACTCTTCTGGAGTAAGCAGAGGCATCCTCAACTAGATCGGGTTGCCCAGAGTCCTGTTGAGCCACACTGTAAATAATCACCTCCCTGGGCAACCTGCTCCAGTGTTCCATTACCCTCATGGTAAAGAACTTGTTCCTAAAATCTTGTAACTCAGTATCTTATTTGTTTGAAGACATGAAATATGCTTTTCTGAAATTAAACCAGACTCCTTTTCCACAATCTTGCTTCAGTGGAATAAAGCTGGACCTCTTCAGTATTTTGTAGAAGTATATGCTTATATCAGTAAGTCTATTTCTCCTTGCTATCTTTCTTGATTCTTTTTCCATACAGTTATGAGTGAAGGAAATACCAGCCAAAATAAATGCAGCCCAGAAAAATGGCTAAACAACTATTTGTGTGAAACTTCACCATGGCTGGAACAGCAGCCAAGTAACCATCATGGACTGAAGAATGGAAGCTAAAGTGTTCACCATTCACTTAGTGCAAACCTTATTGAGTTACTAATTCCTTTTTGCCACTTATTAGAGGCCTCACTGTTGGATGCTAGGAAGGTCAACAGTTTCTCTCCTACCATGCCTGGGCCAAGGAATTCGGTTACCTTTTTGTGCCTGGCATATTTCACTTAGCTCTCTCTTCTTTTACATATGCTTAAGCAAAGGTTTGTCTACTTACATGATTGTAGGTAGACCTGCAAATCAGTTTGAAGGTGCTTCCTTTAAGCTGAGAGACAAGCTATAAGCATGGCACAATTTTCAAGGCAGTGTTCTACTCTACCACACAAAGAATAAGTGCTTACATTTTCTGCAGCACTGCAGTATTCCAGATGCTATCAAAGAGAGAAGGCATAATTCAGTGTTAGGGAATAAACATTTGCACTGTGCTTTTCTTCTCCTCAAACCTCTCTTTCTCTCAGGCTATCTATCTTTGCTTCTGTTTGTTATTTGTTTCCTCTAGAGTAACAGTACAATGAAAGCAGTGATCTGTGTGCCTGATTTTCAACCCTACCATTTCACAGACATCTTTTTTTAAAGACATTGAGATACAAACTTAATGTGGTATTTGGCCAAAACTCAGCTCAATCACACTTAACTTCCCAGTCTTTTTCATTTGGTCTATCCATGTTCAACCTTGATGCACAATACCCCTGCTGCTCTAGTGTGGACTTTAAATGTGTGGTAGAAGTAATCATTTTTTCAGATTCTTGTCTGAAAAAGAAATATACTTTGAATGTTGGTCAGTTGGTTGGTTTTGGTTTTTTTTTAATCAATAGTGTTCTCTTTTTCCTGCCACAACTATCACCAAAACTCAGAGTGACTTTCATTCCACCCACAGTGTAATATTTTTTAAGTAGTTCTTGTGAATAACTAACATTTAAAAAATACATTCTATGTATTTTTTACATTTACTTTACATGAATGTAAAGTAATCATAAAATGCAAAATAAGAAAAAAAAAAACAAACCACAAATATGAAATGAGGATATTACCAATTAGGATTGTGCCATCCCCACTTAATTTATAGATTTGGATCTTGCTTAGGAAGAAAGAAAAGAGATTTTATGAACTATTCACTGAAGGTTAATTCAGCAAGTATCATACTCAAGTCCTCTTTTTCTTCTGTTATTGTGGACCATCTTTTTACTGTTGTTCAGAGGAATACAGAACCTGATGCTCTACTAGTAAGGATTTTTATGGCTGTGTTGTAACCAATGGAGCTAGACCCATATACTCCAACTAAGTCCTGAGATAGATATATCTATATAGATATATAAATAGGTTATTCCAAGTGTGTGTGCCAGGAAGCTGATTCTGTAGACATTTTTCAACAGTGGGCAGCTCCCAGTTATTCCTTTTTTGCTCTGCAGAAGCAACTGCTGATGATTCTTGTCAGCACAGCAGCTCTGGCAGTTCATATTAGCAGAAGACATCAGGTTATTTGTTGAATGAGTTAAGAAAGCATATCCTTGCTAATTAATTTATTTTCCATATTGGCTTGCATTGGCTACAGATGCTTTCATCCAACCTGAAAGGTACCATGGCAAGCAGGTGTTACAACAGTCTTAGCCCAGAGGTATCCGAGTCTTTTTGCCTGGCAGCATTCCAGCTACAGACTGGAGATAGCTTTTGGAGAAGTTGTCAGTGAGATTGATTGCATTTTGGAATTTCCACTGATTAATTATCTCTCAAAATCTTCACTATAGGCAAGACCCTGAGTTTTGAGTTTGTACATTAAAACTTACTGTGCTTGTGTTCATCACTTTGAAACCTCGTGGAGTTTTGATAGGTTGTATTTTACAGGAAGGGTGATAGAGTTGGTTAGACGTAGCTGTGCTGCTGTACTGTCTGTGCTGTCTTCACAGACCACAGAAAACAGAGAAAAAATGCAGAGCTTTCTTATAGTTACGTAAGTGGTCTTACTTCAACAATGAAGACAAGAAACAGAGTTATGGCTGGTTGGTTTGCTAGGATTCAGTTTTTATTTAGTCACTTTTTCCTTGCTGCGTACAAAGATTAGCACAGCTTAACACAGCAGAGTACTTACTAAAATTGTGCTATTGCTTGCAGACACAAATACAGAAAGATCTAGATGAAAAAGCCACTTATTTTATATATTTACCATTCTAACCCAACTAAGAAATACATATTTAAGCAACCACTTGTCAAAAACTCTTTCTAACATAAATCTTGGGTCTTAAATGAGTGCAGCAGTAGACTAACCAACTTAATAAAAGAGTGAGATGATATGCAAGTAATGGACAGGGCATCGCAACCAGGTGTGATCGAACCATTCATTGCATTAAATGCTCGCTCAAGTTGTGTTGTAAAAACAATTAAAGTACTGATGGCAGGCTTAAGTTACTTCAAATCATTTGGCAGAATTGATCCACAATTATCTTTGTAATCCCTGAAGCCCCAACCACTAAGTCTTCCTTCCACTTTATGTTTCTGACTCACACTTCTCATACCTGTCAGCTGCTATGCTGAATATCCACTGGAACCAGCAACTTCACTGGACCCAAGAATTCCAAACTCTACATTTGTTTGTGCCCTGAATGCTCAAGTTCGAGTGTACAAAGCACCTGTAAAACAGTATAGCCATCAACTTTCAAAGAGCTTATAACATGTAGCCTTGTGTGCTGTGTATATGGATATATGTGATTATGGAATAAGTGAGACACTGAATTAGATGGTCTCTGTGGAAACTTATTAAGCATTTTAAAGGATGTTTTATTTAGTGTCACAAGGTTTGTAGTTACTCTGCTTTAAAAAAAAAAAAAAAAAAAAGCTCATCTCTATTATGAATCTCAAAAAGAAATAGAAGACTGCTTTTAGTATGAGTTCTCCAAAACATAACACAGACATTATCGTATCAGATGAGTAATTCATGTGGCATGGCACCTTTCCTCTGGCAGTTTAGAAATGCAACTCCCTTTGGCAGGGAAAATGTCAGTCCAAATGATGAGAGTTTAGCAGTTACATGTAGTAGAGCACAAAATTGGACAATGGCAAGTGTTAGACAGCCTGAATTATAGGCAGTGCGGTTTGTGATACCCATAATAATTTGGAGAATTTTGTCTCTTGCATCATCATTCTAATACATAGAAGCCAGATTTTCTTCTGTGGCTAATGGCGTGAGGGAAAAGATGCATGTGAAAAAATTTTGCCTGTCTTTTACCCTGTGGATGTTAGACCAGAATGTCCCCACAGCAGGTAATAATGGAAGAGGTGCCAGAGAGCTTAGTGATGGGTGTGTGTGTGGGGGTGTGTGTGTGTGTGAAGTTGATACATGACTTAACTGTGCCAATTTTAAGCTATGAAGTCAAAGCAGAATGATCCCACTGGAGATTTCACTGGGGGAATCTCTGGCTGAAAAGATTTTTCTCTCTTGTGCAGCCCCCGTGCAGGATAAAAAGAACAAAACAAGGCCCAGAACACACCCCTGTTTTTCTGCAGAATTAATGGAGGCATCCATTTCACTGTCACCAGCCCTGAGTCACAGATAGGAAGGGGTTTTAATTGCCTTCCTACTGTTAAAGCTCATCCCCACTTGTTTAGTCTCCCTGGTCCAGGCATCGGACGTCAATGCACTTTCGTTTGTTTTAATGCCAACATATTGAACCATGAGAACAGAAGGCACCACTTAGTCCATTACCCAGTCAATTTTCAGTTTAAATACCATTCTTGTAGACTCATAAGGGATTAGAATTGGTTTGAGTGACGCAATGAGCTTTTTTGTCTCCGTTGCACAAAACGGGGAGTTGTTCTGTCTCTTTGATAATAAGTTACTCAGAGTAAGGGAGGAAAACAGAATTTCAGTTATTGAATATTTAATTCTGGACAGCAGTTTAATCAGAAATGGGATTTGGGCAATTGCTCTAGCCCCCACCTAACATACTACAGTTTCAGTTCTTAGTATTCCTTAATTATCCCACTGAGATGTTTGAGGAACAACTAGTAGTAAATGAACTTGGCAAATCAGCTATTACCCAAGTAATGAAATACAAATACATATGTTTGACAGTTCTGCAGGGAAATTGTTGAAGTTAGTATTCTCCAAGGATTGAATAGGCCAAGAGAGAAAAAACAGGTGTTGTTATGAAAATTTGTATACAAACTGAGTGCAGTTTTTAAATAATGTGAAGCTTCTCCCCCACCCCCACCTTTCATCTAATTCCAAGCATGTCAGTTAGTGTATGGTGAATCCTGCTTGTCAAGTACTGCATCTGTAAGGGCTGTGGATTCACACAGTGACGTAGTTCTAAATATTCAGGGATTTTACATTAACATTATATCTAAGGATGTGTATCAACTTTGCATCTAACCTTAAACAAAGGAGAGTTCAGCTCTGCTGAGAAAATTGATTTTATTCAACAGTAAGACAAGGGAAATTAGTACATTCAATATTTGTAGAAAGAAAATAAGCAAAGCCCACAAGTCAGGGTGGTTTGAGATTGTTCTTTGTTTTAGTAATTATACCTGTATATGGTATAGCTCATATTTGCACTTTCAGAAGTATTCTAAATGGCTTATGCATCAATCATGGCTTGATCCTGCTGGATCTTTGCACAATTTTACAATAAACTAGCAGCCAAGCTGATTCAAAGTGAAACTCAGTTATAACTTTACAACTGTAGTTATCTCTTTCTGTCTGTCTGGGACATTAGAACAATTTAATTAGTGACCAAATGTCAGTTGCCTCACTCTTTTGCGTGATATCTCAACGTGCTAATTTCTCAAATTAACGTGATTTATTATTTAAGCTGTCTTTGATTTCAGGGACAGAGTTGTTTGAATTATTTCATCTGAGGCATTTCATTCATATTCAAGAAGAGACAAATAGGAATGCTTCTTTGGGATGCATTTAGTAATGTTTACTGTAGAATGAGGTCAGTGTAAAGCAAGGAAAGCCTCCCAAGCCTCCCAGATCTCCATTTTGCCATTAGCCATACCAGTTGAAACACTGTGCCTCAAGAAATATTGACAGGTCAAGTACAGCAGAGAAGAGCATGGGTCCCTGTGGCCTTTACACTGACAGTTTCTCCCACATTAAAGAGTTAACTAGCAGCCTACCAGCTCAGAGTGAAAGCTAATGAATGAAATGGAGATTGATATAGACTCTCTTTGGAGGTGCATCGATCTGTATCTTCTGAACTCAGCTTAGGAATTCTGCAGGCAGCGTTGCACAAGTAACCCTGGCATGGTGCCCATTAGCAAATAACTCTTTTAATGTTTGTCTTCAATTGATTCACTTATTGTTGTACTGACTACCGTGTAGTTCTGCAAACTTTCTTGTGTTTTGCCATGGTAGTAACGAGTTATGTAAAGGCCTACAATGGGAATTTGATTTTGAAAGTACAAAACCGAAGCAAATTATCAAGCGCTTTTTTCGTTCTGCTTATTTCCTTCTCCTGCTCCCAAGTCTCCACTCCAAATAAATCATAGAATCATAGAACCATAGAATCAAGCAGGTTGGAAGAGACCTCCAAGATCATCTAGTCCAACCTATCACCCGGCCCTATCCAATCAACTAGACCATGGCACTAAGTGCCTCATCCACTCTTTTCTTGAACACTTCCAGGGACGGTGACTCCACCACCTCCCTGGGCAGCCCATTCCAATGCCAATCACTCTCTCTGTGAAGAACTTCCTCCTAATATCTAGCCTAGACCTCCCCCACCTCCCCCAGAGGAGACTGTGTCCCCTCTTTCTGTTGCTGGTTGCCTGGGAGAAGAGACCAACCCCCACCTGGCTACAACCTCCTTCCAGGTAGTTGTAGACAACAATGACTGCCACACACAATGAAAAATCTCAGATTTCAAGAGCTCTATATATCAGTTTGTTGTGCTACCTGAGCTGATATCTTAGTCAGACCAAGCAAAAGTAGGGTGCTCTTAAATGTAAAATGTTTCCATTTATCACTTTAAATTGATATTGAATTGTAGAAGTGTGTGTAGGAATAACACATTTTTTTTCTGATGGTTTCTCACATGGAATATGCCTACAATGACAAGTTTCATCAGGAAGACCTTGCATATTTTCTGCTTAGTGGGCTGGGAAATGTGGGACCTTTGTTGAACAACAGAAAGAGAACTTACCTCCCAACTTCAGTTGTCTGAAAATCAGACACCTATCAAGTCTTAAGTCTAAATTGCTGTATAGTAAAAGAGTGAGAGCAATTCACTGCTCCTGTCTTGAGGACCTGTCTCATGTCTCTCTAGGGAGGAAGCACATACAAATAGCCTTGACTGTGTCTCAAGTTTTATGATATGAAACCTAAACAAGATCTGTAGGTTGAATGCTTAACCCTGTAAGCAAATTTATGTATGCAAACAAGCTAGTGAAACCAACCAGAAATGATGACCTAGTATTGCTGAGGCAACAAAAACCTCCAACACCTACACCAGCTGCAAAAATCTCAGTAGAGACTTCTGCCTCTAGATTTCATTACACAGAAAATTCAAACCTGTCTCATGGGTCTCCATGTTTTATATATGTAGACATCCATTTTTGAAGCATGTACAATTTCAAAGCATGTAGAATTATAAAACTAATAATTCTCAGAAGCATTCAGAGGTGATTTTTTTCTGTATGCAACTGGATTACCATTAGGACAGGTAGAGAGAGAACCCACTAAATGGCCTTTTACAGGAAAGTTTAAACAAACACATCTGAGAATGTTATGTTACTCCATCTGTCATTGTTTGGGAGGTTTTGGGTTTTTTTGGTCAAAAGTTTTCTGCCCAGCTTTTGTTTTTCTTTTCGTGGTTTTGTTTTCCTGCCTACAGTGTAGGCAGAGATCTTTTTATGGTAAAATAATGGTATTGATTATAGGTCTGAATCAAGGATCTGTAAATCAAGGTCAAACCTGATGTAAAAATTATTGGTTCCTTTGTGCTACACTTTGAATTTTTTTTTTCCTGGAAAATCAAACAAACTTACTCAAGAATTAAAAAATTATCAAATGAAAATTTAAAATAGAATATTATTGAGAATTTGTGGTTATTATTTTGATGGGCTTTCATCACTGACAGCTGTCATTGCTATCAGGTTGGTTTCTTCTCAATTTCTTCTGAACTTCTCTTGCTTAGATGTCTACTTGGAGTTGAAAGTATGCTTTTTGATGTAGGGATTATGAAGTAAAAGCAATATTCTTGCCATCTAAGCACATTATTTGTTACAGTGACTATTGTTTAATTTCATTCCTGGAACTGCTGATTTTGATTAAGAAGTTGACATGACCAAAATGTTAGGTAATTTTAATCTGTACAATTCTGCAGGTCTTCAGTTTGATTTAGGTCACACTTTACAACAAAATGTGCTTTGACTTGAATTCGTACACTTATAACTCCACTGACTGGGAAATTGTTTCTGACTTGCACCATGGCAGATGAGAACCAGAATTAGGTCTGATATTAGATATTTCTTAAGGTGGAAGCAAAAGAATAGTTATAAGTAGTTTTTGCCTTCTGAACCTAATGAATTGTCAGGAATGCTTGACATTATTCTATAGGCAAGGCCACAGAAAATCAATACATCTTAGGCAAGGTTTAATTTATTTGTACGTTCTTGCAACTAATGACTTTCCTTTTCTGGTTGTTGATTTTCTTTTTAGCTTTTGGTTTCATGAGTACCTGCAATCTTATCCTCCCCTTGCAACACAAACTACAAGAAGTGTGATACCATTGTCATTTTTATAAAAGACTAAGTCTATGAACTAACAACACAAAAATGTGAACCTTTAAAGAATTTGGCACAAGAGAATCAAGCTTCCCACCTTCTATTTTCTATTATAATATTTTTGTTTGTATTACAGCAGCACCCACACCCTTCGAATAGTCTTGGTTATCTCATACCAGGCATTGTCCTGCCATATTCTAACTGAAAATCTCTCTTGTGATGATTGTTTCATCAGAACAGAATAAACAGAAGTGGTATGAAAGAAAGAAATGCTGTCATCGTTCATAAGACAATGAGTTACTGAGAAACAGGCTGAGACAGTTGGGGCTCTTCAGCCTTCCAGTATCTGAAGGGGGCCTACAGGAAGGCTGGGGAAGGATTATTTACAAGGTCCTGCAATGACAGGACAAGGGGCAATGGGTTTAAACTGGCAGAGGGGAGATTTAGACTGGATGTTAGGAGGAAGTTCTTTCCAGTGAGGGTGGTGAGGCACTGGAACAGGTTGCCCAGGGAGGTCGTGGATACTCCCTCCCTGGAGGTGTTCAAGGCCAGACTGGATGAGGCCTTGAGTAACCTGTACTAGTGGGAGATGTCCCTGCCTATGGCAGGGGGTTGGAACTAGATGATCCTTGAGGTCCCTTCCAACCTTACCATTCTATGATTCTGTGATACACAAAGATACTTGAAAACATTACAGCTTAGAAATAATTTTCCTCAGGATAAATACAGTATCCTGGATACCAGGACTGAGTTTTTGAGTTGTATACTGGATGATTTTCTTGTTGAGAATATTTTCAGTTGCACCATGACTCATTCACCTGTGTCCATTCTGTGGATAGCATTGTAGTTAAGTTAGCTTTCCTGTGCTTGAAGCTGTTGTTCACAGGCGCACGAGTGTGGAAAAAAGGATACTCTTTTTACTAGAAGTTTTAAGTGAAAGTGTAGATAGAGGTTGCTTTTCTATTGTACCAGGAAAGGTTGTATTTAGCTTAGCAACAATAACTCTAATTTCGTGTATTACCACATCCCACTTCTTCCAGTTTGTCATCCTAGCCTTTTCATGCACGCTTAGCCTGCATTCAGGGCATTGACTCCAGTACCATCTCAGTTAGGCAGCATTGACAAACAGATAAGCTACTCTCAGGCCTAAAGGAGATTTTAACTTGTTCTGCCAGAATCATAAACATTCGTGACTACCTGGCCAACTTCTAACAAAACTTCACAATTAGAAATCACTATATCTTCCTTACCAATACAAAGCCATTTCAGCACAAAAGTGGAACTGTGCAAACAGAGGCTGTGTAACAATAAGATCAGGCATTTCAAACCGATTCTTTACACTTGTAATAGATATGGCGAATGTATGGATTTTGTTTGGATTCTTCTGACAGCCATGAACACAGATAGATTTTAAAGTAATGTAACTGTCCCAAATCCCTAGCAGGGAGTACAATGACTTCTGGTATTATTTTTCACTGTGTTGGCTACACTAAAGATTTGATTAATTTCTTGAAGTTATTTGACTTTAAATAAAAAAACAACGTAACAAAAAAAAGCTATGACAAAGCATTTAACCTTGGTTTAGTTCTAATTGTTCAACCAATCTTACACCTGATGTACAAAAAAGGGATACCCAGACAAAGATAAAATGCTGAAACAAATAGAATCATAGAATGGTAAGGTTGGAAGGGACCTCAAGGATCATCTAGTTCCAAACCCCTGCCACAGGCAGGGACACCTCACACTAGAACAGGTCACTCAAGACCTCATCCAACCTGGCCTTGAACACCTCCAGGGAGGGAGCAGCCACAGCCTCCCTGGGCAACGTGTTCCAGTGCCTCACTACCCTCACTGTAAAGAACAAAAGGTGTTTTATATGTGTCTCACAGTATTTGCCATAGGAGATGCCTGCAAGAATATAACCTCATGATTTGGGGCTATGTCTTTCTCTGATTTGCTTGTGTCTGTAGAGTTTTTTCTAATCTAATACACTTAAGTAAATCAACCAGGATAACCTACATAATGTTTTGATGTGATTCTGAAATAGCATATTTTGACTGAAATTTCTCTACCTTTGACCTTTTCCTAGAGTTCAAACATAAAAGAGGATTTCTTCAGAGCTTCCTTTGAAGCAACTTAACAGCTGGAGAGAAAACAAAACTTGTCATCTGTTGTCAGTAAATTATTAAACCTTTCCATTTAAAACCCCAATCATCTTGATAACCTTGTTAATCAATGTGATAACTTAGACTGAATTTTATTCTCTCAAGTCTTACTCTAAAACACTTCTCAGGCTGTTAGCAAAGGCTGTAACTTGGTGCTAGTGTAAGTATGCAGTCAGCAAAGGCATACAGGGTGTAAACAAGGAAGGGAATATGAAGAGCTTTATTAACTTCACTGAGGGTAGAGCTGTATTTCCTCTCTTCCTCATCTCTGAGGTATGAAATACTTACTCTTGTCCAGTTCCTTACAGTACTTAATCTGATCTGTAAACATTAGTAAAGATTGGCCATCTTTGTTCTGACACTTTGAGCTTGGCATTTTTTTCCCCAATCTATCTGATTCTTCTCATCCTGGCACTACAAGACATGACTATGGTGAGTTTGTATGATCTCTCCCTCTCTTTAATGCTGCTGTTCATGAGCCATCTCAGCTCTTTCCCTTCCATTTTATTCTATTTTTATTCTCATATTTGGATGGGACACTAGATGCAAGGTGATATTTTACTAAAATCTGCATATACATATTTTACATAAATCTACATATACTTTGGCTTCTAAATTAATGTAAAACTGAAAGTTCAGCAAGGAAGAAGGCAAAATTCATCAGAAGCATTGCTTATATACTTAGACACTTCTTTATGGTGAGAGTGATGGAGTGCCAAAACCGGCTGCCCAGAGAGATTCTGGAGTCTCCTTTGGAGATTTTCAAAACTTAAGGCTTCAAGGAGACCTTAGAGTAGCCTTCCAGTATCTG
>VWZE01000054.1:34520-52020 GCA_013396675.1 Eubucco bourcierii
TTTTTTTAAAGAGAATTTAATGGAAACTTTAATTAATAATCTAATCAATCAATTAATCTCTGTTACATAAATGTAGAAAACTAATTCTCCTTCACAGCTCTATCTGTACAGATAGAAATGAAATGGTTGCCCACTTATCAGGGTGATGGGGAACTGCTGCTGCAGACACAAAGTAAAAGTGAAGCTGTAATAGTTTTGTGAAGCTGGCACAGATAACGTAATGTTAGCAAAGTAGTCTTGGGTTTGGGGTAGATCACTGTATGTCAGTGTGATGAGCTCTTGTGCAGTTCTTTTCAGATGTTCAGGTTTTTTCTTTAAATGAGTGTAAGAACATAAGAATAGTCCCCCCCAGATAGTTAGGAATTGACTGCTTTGTTTTCTAGAAAATTATGATTATGGCAGATCAGTAGTCCAGAAAACTCCTGTTAAGTGCTGAGTGTCACATAGTGTTGACTTTTTGCCCTGAGTTCAGAAAATGTAAACCAGCTGCTTTATGAAAAATGTGCAGACCACACCATGCTGTTGACTAGCCAACTGTTGATAAATAAATATTTATGTATCAAGTGATTTATATAGGGCTTCTATCAGTACTGCAGAGGTTAAAGTCAGTTTGACCCTTATTTCTAGGACTGCAGCTCAATTCAACTTCTTTGGAACCTGGAACCTTGCCAGAGGTGCCTGCAGTGCTGATGGCAATTTAATTGATAACAATGCAGATGAAGATTCTTTCATGCACAAACTCATCTCCAAAGCAGATACTCTTTGTGTGTGTCTGTGCCTGTATGCTTCCAAATGCTCTCTCTCTCAAAACAAAACAAAACAACAACAACAACAACAGGCTATTAAAAGAGCCTTATATGTAGGAAAGATGTTTGAATCACAGGTAAGAGCTGCACACATGTTGTACAAATTGTCATAAAGGTTCTTTCTTTTGCAAAGTGAGTTTCAATGTATAAAAATGATTGTAGAATTTTACAGTTTAGTGAAGAGCCTTTTGCAGAGAAGTATAAAAATATAAACCAATTTTGAAAAGAAAAAAAAAAAAAAAAAGGAAGTTGAAGGTTTATATATCCTTAGCAGCAACTTCATGTTTTGGGCTACTTACCAAGTCCTACTGTCAATGCAATCTAAACTCCTATGAAGCTGGAACTAGATGATCCTTGAGGTCCCTTCCAAACTTACTATTCTATGATTCTATAAGTCTGAAATATATGAATTTTACAACACTTTCAATAGATACTACATAGGAAGATGTGGTTTATGGGCAATTTTTGGACTACAAAAGGCTAATTAGATATTTACATCAGGACCTCATTTAGCATCCTTTAGTTCTTTACTACAGTAGTAGAAAAGGCAAGAAACAAAATGTTATTCTGAACTATCATTGAACCTAGTTCCCTGTCTCTTAAATTTAGTGATTTACCATTTCTTTAAAGCATTATACTTTTCCATTTATCATTCATTTTCCATCCATTCCCAAGATGCAGGTCCTGATGGCTCAACATTACAGTTTCTCTCTTTTTTTTTTTTTTTTTTTTTTTTACAGCTTTATTTGCAGCACAAATTTGTCCAAATACATTGGTATTAATTGTGCACACTATATACAAAAGATAATAGCTTACCTTGCCAGCAGGCAGATTTTGCAGCTAGCTATTATGAAAGCTTCTTCCAGCTGAAGAATTTTGAATGTTCTTGCCTGTCAGTGAAAGACTGACCATTTCAACCCACAAAAGTATGTTGCTCTCAAGAAGACATAACAGAATTTCTCAGCTAATTTGTACCAACTGAAAAATTTAGTTATCTATTTTTTAACTGATCCCCTGATATATTTTTGGGATTGAAGGATGTTCACTTGTGCAAAAGTGGATTAGACAGGTTCATAGAGAGCAGACCCAGAAATAAACACTAAAGGGAATAGATAAGGATGTACTCTATAAAGAAAACAGTAGTGTAGCTAGTTAACATGAAGAGGAGTTGTAGATTTATCTAAGGTGTGTGAGGTGATCACAATAATTCATACTCAGAAAGTTACCAGCCCAGACTTCCAGTCCCTAGTCCTGAATATTAGGCAGAAATTCTTGCCTGTTAGTTGGATGGAAAAATCCATTTCAGCAGTTGTGGTGGGTTGGCCCCAGCCAATAGCCAAACAGAGGGAACAAGCAATGCAAAGGTAATCACTTAACACATCCGACTCAAAGCTCATTGTTCCATTAGGACCCCTTTGAGACATTTTAAGCCAGGTCAGGGTTTCCTATCTGGTACTAGGACACAGAGTAAAACCATATCGGGGCAATAAAACGTTTCTCTGTGTTAAATTTTTTCCATAAAACATGCTTCATTCTTCATGAACACAAAATGCTATCAAGGCCTCACAATACCTCTCAGCCAGGGCAGCCATAAAGAGAAGCATTGGAGAATGTGTTAATTATTGGTATGTTTATGTACTCTAGGTCTTCCCCTTTCATGTGATTGTTGTATGGCACTCCACAGTGATGGCTAGCTCTCCAGTTCTTAGACGTTCTCAGATGTTAACCATAGTCACAACCATCATAGAATCCTAGAATGGTAAGGTTGGAAGGGACCTCAAGGATCATCCAGTTCCAACCCCCTGACATAGGCAGGGACACCTCCCACTAGTACAGCTCACTCAAGGCCTCGTCCAAACTGGCCTTGAACACCTCCAGGGAGGGAGCAGCCACAACCTCCCTGGGCAACCTGTGCCAGTGCCTCACCACCCTCACTGCAAAGAACTTCCTCCTAACGTCTAGTCTAGATCTCCCCTCTGCCAGTTCAAACCCATTGCCCCTTGTCCTGTCATTGCAAGACCTTGTCAGTAGTCCCTCCCCAACCTTCCTGTAGGCCCCCTTCAGATACTGGAAGGCTACTCTAAGGTCTCCTGGAAGTCTTCTCTTCTCCAGGCTGCAGAGCCCCAACTCTTGTAGCCTGTCCTCATAGCAGAGCTGCTCCAGCCCTCTGATCATCTTCATGACCTCCTCTGGACCCACTCCAACAGTTCCATGTCCTTCCTGTGCTGAGGGCTCCAGAACTGCACACAGTAATCCAGGTGGGGTCTGATTCACATCTGATTCCTGTCAAAGAGAAACCACTCTTGCATTTTTTTGCTTGTATTTTGTGTTCCTCTATGGTATCCATGGAACCAACCCCATATTCAGAATGAGAGCTGCAGAAGATAGATGCTGGACCCCAGCAGAGCCTGTGTGCTGGCGAAACAGCAGGACTGTTCAAAGAGGTAGCAAAAAACCTCTCGCTGTGATTTGGTTTGTACAACAGACAGGAATGCATTAGCTGTGGGACGATGAAGAAAAATGAAAACAAAGGGACTGTTTCATATATAAAAATATGGGGGGGTGGGGGTGAAATACAATGATTATTAGAAAAAAGATATACATACTTTTTAAAAATGCTTGAAATAAGGGCCACTTTTTATGCATTTTACTCTATGATGGAGTCCCAACAGTGACTAGGTCCTGCATGCTTTTGTCCTATAAAAAACTTCAGTTGGATTTAATTAGAGGACAGACTTAGTTTTCAAAACTAAGGTTAATTGTTGCATAAAAGATTGTTCAGAATCTACAACTGATTCAGCATTCTTTTATTCCCATTTTACTATTTTTCATTTAGTAGGTGTAGTAGATGATGTTGGAGAAAAAACTGAACTTCATCTGCTGACCTTCTCTTGTTGCCATTCACTGTTGCTCTACTCCTTAGATTGGTTATCAAAAAGGCAAGGAACTCTGCCAATTTTAACAGTAATTTTCATTTCTGAACTAATTAGGGAAAAAAATCGTCCAAGTAAGTGTTTGCAACCATTTAAAACCATTAAAAAGGATGAAATGATTAGCTGGAAATTCAGTCAAGAAATGTACTTTTCACATGCCGTAGTGAATTCGGTGAATGCCATAGGCACTCAGGAGGCAGCAAAGTAAGGTAAAGATAAAAATATATATGTACAGCTATTTATAATGTTTAGTTAGTTCAGACATGTACAATCAGATGTATACAGGGTTGGTTTTTTTAAACCTCCATAAAGTCAATGGTACAAAGATCCTGGATTAACAAAAATAGTTTTATGCAGTTATTAGCAGTGGGCAGCATTCCAGTGTGGACAACTGGAACTGTTTTCCTGAGATGATAAGGGTCTTTATTTTCATTGAATATCAGCTGAACTACATAGCCAAGATACAGCTAGCAAGTCAATTAACAGACACCTATGTCTTTTGCTGTTCTCATTTTATTTGCTCTATTGTCTGCATTACATTTTTCATTCTCTCCTACAAGCTTCACTTCTTCCCTTTTGTTTTTGCAGTTCTGTTACTCAGCGGTCATATCCCTGATTGCTTGCATCTCCTTCATTGGATCTTATTTCCCTCTCTTCTGCCAGTTCTGTTGACTTCAGCTTCATTTTCACTGTTTCTCGTCTCTTGCAAAGATTCTCATAGGCCTCCGTAATTCTGAGTCTCAGATTTTTTCATCCTGCTTCTCCAAGTATTTATGTTCTTAGTAAGCCTTGCAGTTGTATCTCAATCGCCTCCTTCTGCGTTTCTTGCCTATATCTCAGTCTAAGCAGAAATGAGCTTTTAGCCTACTGTTTCCTTACATGTATTAGGTGATGCAGCATGCAGACATGAAATTTCAGAAAAAAAAACATCGCCAAGTTCTCAGCATGCCTTTTATCTTTAGAACCAGGGGCTCTTTGCAGTTGGTATCCATCATTCAGACTGCAGAACCTTCTTCCTCCTGTCGGCTCTTCAACAGTGCTGAATATTGAAAAAGTACATACATAAAATACTTTTTATCTATTATTTTTCTCTCACAACTTAAAATACAGTCATCCCATTATCCAGATTCACTATCTTGGTTTCATCTCCACACTTTCCATAATAGTCATATACAAGTTTTTTCTTGTGATGACAGGACAAGGGGTAGTGGGTTTGAACCGACAGAGGGGAGATTTGAACTGGATGTTAGGAGGAAGTTCTTTCCAGTGAGGGTGTTGAGATGCTGGAACAGTTTGCCCAGGGAGGTTGTGGCTGCTTCCTCCCTGGAGGTGTTCAAGGCCAGGATGGACGAGGCCTTGAGGGACCTGTACTAATGGGAGGTGTCCCTGCCTATGGCAGGGGTTTGGAGCTAGATGATCCTTGAGGTCCCTTCCAACCTTACCATTCTATGATTCTGTGATTCTATAAGTTGGCTCTCCCTGAGTTCAATTGCATTTTATATCTGAAACTACCTGAAATTTCATCTGTATCTGTTTCTGAATCATTTAGTTATAGATAACCTTCATTGCTTTACTCTTCCCTTCCTGATCCAATCTCAGTCTCACTTTTCTTTTACCATCATGGTTTAACCCAGCCATCACTCTAGCATTACGCAGCATCACTCCTCCCCCCATCCCCAGTAGGATGGGAAGGAAAATGGAAAACAAGTAAAACTCATGGGATGAAATAAGAACAGTTTAATAATTAACTTAATATTAAGACTGCCTATCAACAACTGAAAATGGCAGGGTGTAATGAACACTGGTCTCATCCTGATTCCAAAACACAGCACAGTATCAGCTACCAGGAAGAAAATTTACCAGGACACCAGCCTATAACGATCCCCAAATTATTGTTTTTCTGACAACATTGCTTCACTACTTCAAAGCTTGCACAGTATGCTTTTGGATTGCCTCCATTTTTTTTTCCTGCTTTTGACTTTCTGTGACTTCTCATGCTGCCTCCAGTTCTTGGTGGAAACCTGTGTTAATTCTAGCATATCTTTCTCTTCTTTTGCAGTCCGCTTCTCTTCTGCTGTAAAATAAAAATGTTACCCATACTCTTCCACTGCAGAAATTCTGTCTTTCTCTAGGATAATGGAAATTCATTCTTCTTATCCAGGTTCACTTTTATTTTCAGCACTGAGACTCCTTTGTTTTACTTTATGTAATTTACAATACTTACAGTATCGCAGAAATAATGAGTAAGTTGTTTGACTTTTCTTTAAGAAAAAATAGGTGTGAAAAGAATGTAGAAGTTTACTTTGCCTTTCTACACAGTCATCCTACAAATTCTATATAATTTTTATTTATCTTGTTAAAGAGAAACCCATATAAATGAGCTAAATACCTGTGTGCTGGTATGTTTGAGAGTGTTTAGATTGCCGTCCTGTCACAGACTTCTACTCCTGGAGTACTGTGTGCAGTTCTGGAGCCCCCAGCACAGGAAGGACATGGAAGTGTTGGAGTGGGTCCAGAGGAAGCCACGAGGATGCTCAGAGGGCTGGAGCAGCTCTCCTGTGAGGACAGGCTGAGAGAGTTTGGGCTCTGCAGCCTGGAGAAGAGAAGGCTTCCAGGAGACCTTAGAGTAGCCTTCCAGTATCTGAAGGGGGCCTACAGGAAGGCTGGGGAGGGACTACTGACAAGGTCTTGCAATGACAGGACAAGGGGCAATGGGTTTAAACTGACAGAGGGGAGATTTAGACTGGATGTTAGGAGGAAGNGAGGTCCCTTCCAACCTTACTGTTCTATGATTCTAAACCTCCCAACCTACTATTGCTTAAGTGAAAGAAATGGATTGGCTTTTCCATGCATGTTCAACAAATGCTGAATTAAGTTAGAATAAAATTTGACGTAGTCTCTCTCGCATTTGAAGGCCAGTGCAAGCAATACCTACTTGAACTAATTTCGTGTATTGTGCAGGGGTACTGTGGGTTAAGCTGAGAGAATGTGCATTTCCAAAGGTCTTCACAATGTTTGAAGCATTTGTTCCTTTTTTTTTCTTTTTTTTTTTCTCTCTTAGCATGCCTGAACTTGAAATTCATCTGCGAACAATGGTTTTTATTTGTGTTTTCACAGAAGCACATTTGCATGCCCTAGAAAAGGATCAATATTATGAATGAGAAATCTCCCCAAAAGCCTTTTAATTATAATGTCTGTGTATCAATATGTAATATTTTGTTTCCTTAGATTTTTTTTTTCTTCTTTCAGCTGACACAGGCAGACTTTGAAAGGAGTAAAATCAGCAATGTAACAACAAAATGCATGCAAACTTGTTAAATGCGATGGCAAAATAAAAAGCTTCTGTCAGTATGATCAGTTGAAAAAAAAAGATAGCCAGCAAACTGTCTATCATGTGATGAAATTTGACAGTAGGGATTATGGCTTTGATGGACCAGAACAGCTAATAGAAGAAGCTGACATTTTTGAAACCCTGCTAATTAAGGGTTCCTTCCTTAATATTAAAATAAAGTCTTTGTCTGGGTTTTATGGTTGGAGAATCAGGTGTTTTCATTAATATATGCCAGTCAGTCTTAATAAGCTTGGAGGGCAGAGGAAGTTATTATTGAGTGACCTTCTACAAAATAAGCATGTTGCTAAGGGCTCTAACCCTGCCCTGTTCAGACTGATGAATCTCATTTCCAATGCAAAAGCTTCATAAGAAATCCAAGTATTCTCTGTGCAATCACAGAAAATAATCCTTGTGTCTCTTGTAATGTCCAGAATTGCCACTTACTATACTACTACTGTACAATGAATATTACAATACATATTATTTTTCTAGCACAATTGTCTACATTTCTGAATTGCCAAGAATAGAGAAACTTATTGTCAAGGCACTTGTATTGAAAAGTCAGCTCATTTTAATACTTCTCAAATAGTCATCTACCCTGTTCATGAATTATAATGCACAGAATACATCTGACAATGCTAGCTTTGAAAAAAAGAGATATGTCTGTATTATTACATATTCATTTTCAAATAGATTTCAAACAGATTTTAAACCATTCATTGAAATTCATTGAAATGATAAATTCACAGTTGGATTTTGATTGACTCTTAATCTAATTTTACATTTGATATGATTTCTTTCTTTTTTTTTTAAGTTGTAATTTTGATCTTCTGTAGATTTTTTCAAGCTAAGCGAAAGGGTGTGGTAAGCTAAGACCCTTTGTATATTTGCTGATAGAAATTAGAAAATTAGTTAGTGACGCAGATTGAAGTACAACATTGTAACTACCACTGAAGTATCTCACATTTTGTTCTGTGTGAACTGGGCGTTTTCTGACACCCCAAGACTTTATGCAGCTATTTATTAATGGTTTGTTGCTTTCTTTTTTTTTTTTTCCCCTTTCCTTCCTTTTCTCTCAGTAGGTCAAGTCATTACTCTAAATTGTTCTGTGAGATACTGCACTCATAATAAATACAGTGGATAATGGATGAAAATCAAAGCAACACATCCCGTTTGCTGACACTATGCTAATAAAATAACATGGCTGCCAAGTAGAAATGTCAGGGTTGGGAGAATATACACGCTCCCAGGTCACCGAGTGAGCGTCTAAAAGTTGAGTATTTAATAGGGAGCAATCATCTGCGTCACGTTTGCAGATCTCCTTCCTTTAATTGATGGCACAGCAGATGGGTCTCCTTTTTTCTCATCCAACCCAAACCAATCTATCACAATCTGTAGAGTATCTGATAAAACTTACTCCAAACAGGTTTGTTTGTTCCTTTATTTACATTGATGATCAGACTGAGTTGGCTTCAGAACTCAAACACTGCAACAGAAAATGATGCACATACGCCTGGATAGTTCATTGTAGTTTTATAACTATATGATTGCATACATAAATATATTTTAAGCTACCAATGGTGAACTAGTGCCAGTGTTAGAAAAGACAAAACTGAGGCCTGTGTGTTTCAAGTTCACCATGACCATGATCCTGCCCCTGTACTCTGCTCTTGTCAGACCCCACCTGGAGTACTGTGTGCAGTTCTGGAGCCCTCAGCACAGGAACTGTTGGAACAGGTCCAGAGGAGGCCATGAAGATGATCAGAGGGCTGCAGCAGCTCTGCTGTGAGGACAGGCTGAGAGAGTTGGGGCTCTGCAGCCTGGAGAAGAGAAGGCTTCCAGGAGACCTTAGAGTAGCCTTCCAGTATCTGAAGGGGGCTACAGGAAGGCTGGAGAAGGACTATTGACAAGGTCTTGCAATGACAGGACAAGGGGAATGGGTTTGAACTGGCAGAGGGGAGATTTAGAGTGGATGTTAGGAGGAAGTTCTTTGCAGTGAGAGTGGTGAGACACTGGAACAAGTTGCCCAGGGAGGTTGTGGCTACTCCCTCCCTGGAGGTGTTCAAGGCCAGATTGGAGGAGGTCTTGAGTGAGCTGTACTAGTGGGAGGTGTCCCTGCCTATGGCAGGGGGTTGGAACTAGATGATCCTTGAGGTCTGTTCCAACCTTACCGTTCTATGACCCAGCAATGTGACCTTGTGTCCAAGAAAGCCAATGGTATCCTGGGGTGCATTAAGAAGAGTGTCTTCAGCAGGTCAAGGGACGTTCTCCTACCTCTCTACTCTCCCCTACTGGGAATCATGCCCAGTTCTGGGCTCCTCAGTTCAAGAGGGACAAGGAACTTCTGGAGAGAGTGTAGCAAAGGACTATGAAGATAATGAGAGAAATGAGGTGTCTGTCTTATGAGAAAAGGCTGAAACACCTGAGGCTCTGTATCCTGGAGAAGACAGAGAGGATCTTAGCAATGTTTATAAAGGGAGAATGTCAAGGTGATGAGGTCAGAATTTTCACTAGTGCCCAGTAAAAGGACAAGGGGCAGTGGACACACACTTGAACACAGACAGTTCCATCTGAATATGAGGGAAAACATCTCTACTTTGAGGCTTATGGAGCACTGAAACAGGCTGCCCAGAGAAGTTGTGGAGTCTCCTTGCCTGTGGAGATTCAAAACCCACCTGGACGCAATCCTGTGCAATCTGCTTTCGGTGAACTTGCTATTTAGCGCAGGGATTGGACTAGATCGTCTCAAGAGTTCCCTTTCAAGGCCTATTATTCAGTGATTCTGTGGTTCTGTTTCCAGGGCATTTTGACAGAGCATTATATGATGAAATAAAATAAATAATTGATTTTTTGGTAAAAAACCCTACTACTACAGAATGACAGCGTTGTGCCCAGTGCAGTGTTTGAGTTCCTACTGAATGCTTACCAGAAGCCACGTTTGAATACAGTAGTACTATTTAGTCCAGTTAGTCTACAAAGTGCATTCAGTATGAAAGGCTGTGTTTATTCTGTTCCATTAAAGTCAAAGACATCTATGCACCTTAGACTTTTTGTGTTTCTATTTGATTTATGTATCTGAAATTTGAGATTTTTGGCTACTTTGTCCCTTTAACATTTTTCACCCAAATAAAAATAACCTGATGTAGCTGCATAATTAACCCTGGTCCTATTCTGTTTGGACTACTCCCTAAGGAAAAATGAAGTGCAGGGAGATTTTTTTTGGTTGGTTGGTTTTTTGTTTGTTGGTGGTGTTTTTTGGTTTTTTGTTTGTTTTTCTGTTTGGGTGTGGGTTTTTTTGGTTGGTTGGTTTGGTTTGGTTTGGTTTTTTGCTTTTTTTTTTTTTTTTTTTTTGAATCTATAAAAATATTCAAATTTAAAGTCCTACAGGTCTTTGTTTCCTCTTTGTTTTTGAGGAACTCACTGTTACCAGTGAGTTCCACTCTGTTTCTGGTGGACAGGTATGAACAGTACAGGGAAAATAGTCTATACACACTTAAAACCATCTCACTGACAGCTGCATCCACAGCAACAAAGATGTACCCTAGGAACGCTCTTTCAGGTATATTCTTTGGGCACCTGAAGTACTACTGCTCTGTACATACTAAAATACTGAAAACTCAGAAATGGCTAAAGAAATGCAAAGTAAAACACTGGAAGCACCTGAAAGTGAACAAAATGAAAAGAGTAGGAGTCACAACCCTCACACATCAGTAAGTTTTGAAGGATATTTTTTTTCCTCACTGTTTACAGTGAGTTTGAAACTCCAAAGCTTACTGTTTAAAAAGTCTGATCAGAAGCATACTGATTTCTGATGCCAAAACTCTTGTAGAAAGCAATGTGAGTAAGAACTAACACTCAGAAAGAAATATTCCATTCTCATCCTAGCTGGCATTGTGTTGCTACATAGTATGACAAGATCTTTTTTACCCTCTCAGCACTATTTTATGCAGTGCCTGCTGTGGCTTGTCTAAGAGGCAGTATTAGTGTGCATTCACCACAAAAAAAAAAAAAAAGAGTAAAGCAGAAGTGGTATATTTATGTTGAAATTGATATTCATAAGTAAAACAAGAAAAGTCACATTACTCAAATAGTGTAAATGCTACTTTTTCTTACTGTAAATGTAATCTAAACAAGGTCATTCATTTTGTTGCTCGAAAGAAAATGGAGTGCTAAGCTAGATTTACTCTTCTTCAAGGATAAAGGGGTTTTGTGAAAGAAAGAAATTTATTCTACAGCAGAAAGCAACAGGTGATGTCTACTTCTAAACACTGTGACTGTATCTCAGGATAAGAGGATACGATGAGAAAAGGATGTTCCAAGATGTTTAGAAAGGAATCCCTGATTGCTGACGATGAGGTAATGCTGTAGTATGATATTAGTGTGCCTTGACAAAGTGAAGTGATAAATCCAGGCTCAATAAAGCTGTCATGATTTAGTATTAATGCTGTGATTAGGAGGAGCAGTACCTGAAATGCAAGGCTTGAACTAAATATGGCAAGATGCAGGGTACCCAGAGGACACCCCAATGCACTGGGTCATCCTGCTGTGTTCCGTTAGTCACATAGATGTATGAGCACTCACAGAAGGGAGTGTTGCAGGACCAAGACCAATGTTAATCAGTGAAAGGATTAAAAACACATAACCCAGTATATTTGCCCAACACTGTTTAGGTTACACCAGAGTAGGCAGACAGCTAAGATTGCATGAAAGTATTTCTGAAGACAGCCAAAACAGTCAGCACATCCTGCTCTGCCTATACATTTGTGAAACCTGTAACACTCTGACTATGGAAAGTATTCTTCTAACACCTCAGTGATCAACATGACTGATCTCCTTTAAGAGGAAGCTATTTTCAGGCAGCATCTAATTGTTTCTATCATTTATAACTCCTTCATTTTCTTGCCTTCATCATCTTTCATGAAATCAAAGCTAAGTGTCTCAGCAGTTATCTTTTCCTATCGCTTTTCAGCTGCTACATTTGAATGTAGTAATATTTTTTTTTTCTTCTGTTCCCACATCCACGTAAGTCCTTTGTGGCTTTCAAACTTGGAGTGACTTCCAGTTCTCAGTATCAAGAAAAAAAAGATTGAGGTTTCCAGAGGGAGACCAAAGGAGGTTGAAGGAAAGAGACAGAATTCAAGATGGGGAATAGAGAAGACATGTGAACGGTTTGAGAAAGAGAACATTCTGACTTGAAATGCAATAGGAATAATCTTTTAAACAAAAAAACCCAGATAGGAGTTCTGGGAATATTTTCCACAGTGATTAAGGAAAAGTGAATGAGAAATCTCTCCTCTTTCCCAAAGGATCGTCAGAAGCTTTTCTACTGTTACTCAATTTTGTAAAATGTGTTTTAAAAAGTAGTTTGAGAAAACTGTGGAATTTGAGATTTCAGCCAGTACCCCAGTATCCTTCTATGTACCTGGTAAAATCCATCCTGATAACCCTCTTAAAGACAGAAGAAGCTATAAGTGCATCTAGCTTAATTTAGGTGCCTCCTCTCACAAAACCATAGTCTCACTCAGGTTTTAGACTGCAAAATGTTCAGGACATTGGAAGGGCTTCCCTTTCAGCCTGGCACAGGGTCACAGAGGCTTGCACAAAGAACTTTAATTCCTTCGTTCTGAGGTTATATAGGGTTGCAAAGAACTGCCGTGGGCAATCTCTGTACAAGATAAAGAGAAAATAAAAACAAAGGTAGGAGAGAAAATGGGAGCTGAGCTGAGCAAAAGCCAGCATCCAAAGATGTCTGTTTAATACCCTGTACTACTCTTAGCTGCCTTGCCTAGACTAGGTGCTACTTTGTCTACTGC
Source organism: Eubucco bourcierii (assembly GCA_013396675.1). Classification (NCBI taxonomy): domain Eukaryota; kingdom Metazoa; phylum Chordata; class Aves; order Piciformes; family Ramphastidae; genus Eubucco; species Eubucco bourcierii. The sequence continues at coordinate 47,404 of VWZE01000054.1, forward strand.
AGAAGGCTACAAACCCCCACTCCCTCCCAGCAGAAAAAAATCTCTAGTTGATAACTGCCTAACATAAAGGTATTAAGGATTTTATATCCATGGCAAATTTTTCAAAAGAGCTGTCTCAGGCTGAGCATCCAGAATCAAAGGCTGCTTTTGAAAAGTTGACCTTGGCCTTTGGGGAGAAACTGCAAAGACTTTTCTTATAATGTTTCCTGAAAGGTAAATTTGAATCTCATTCTATATTCCCACATTGGACTAAATTGAAAGTGTTTCCACTGCTGTCAACAGTTTAATGAAAATTGCTGTAATTATGGATTTTTTGGGGGGAGTAACTTATGTAAATGAGCTACCTGCTGCTGTATGTATACATATATGTGTACACTAATTGAAATACTTTTAATTCTCTCATGTTCACTATTGAAGAGACATTTTTCTTTCTCCTCTCTCTACCAGTATATTCAAAACATACTTCGGAAAGGTTTTTAATTTTTCTGTCTGTCCTTAAGATACACAAAGCAAAATTCAGAATGTGATGGGTAGAGTGGAAACATAGCAGTTTAATATAATATATATAATTAATATATATTATATAATATATGATATATATAAAAATCTCATTTATTATATAATATGATATATAATATCTCATACATATTATATAATATATAATATTATATATATATTATCTCATATATATTATATAGAGTATAGACTGCAAAGCAGTTTAATATTCAGTAGAAACCTGTGATATATAAAAGTTATGAACTAGTTATGGGCTAGGATACTCATTAGTTCAGGGGAAAAACCTGATACCATGTTTCATTGTATTTCAGTTTCTTATTGGCATATTATTTTATAAGTTGTAGTACAATGTGATATAAGTTGTGCTACCATGTGACAATTGCCTCACTGCATGCCATAACTCACCTCTAATATTGCTTGTTGGCTTACTTGGAGTTTATTATCTAGAGGAACATGAAATAAAGATGGAATGGATAGTATGAAATGCTTATTCAGCTATCCCAAATTTAATGTTTTAATCCTGATATAGAAAAGTTTGATACGTCATAGGTATGTTACTGCTTTTTCTGTTGCTGAGTTCCTTATTGCTGTATTTCATTTTTCAAATATTTGCTTGCTCTCTACTCACTCCTTAAACATTAAGGAATTTACAGTGCCCTGTCCATTTCCACAATCTCAAAGCTGTTTGTCCATTTAAACAAATGAGATTTACTGTATCACCAACTTTTAGTTGTTTCAATAATATCACAGTTAGACAATATTGCTTGCTGCAGGGAGAACAGGAAAGGCTATCGATGTGCCTGTTTGAAAAGACAAATTATTCCTTGTTTCCATTTCTCCCACAGGACACAATGATTTAGAAAAGTCACCTGAACTTCAAAATAGTAACATTACTCACCAAACTGCAAAGTTACCCAATATGAAATGCTGATACCTGTGATATTTTTCTAACTTCCAGGATCTTATGGCATAACAGTGACTTCTTTAAAATATGAAGTCCCCTGAGATGTTTGTAAATTGCTAACCACTTTTTCTGCCAAAGTGTCTGCAGTTTCTTGTTGCTGTAAGCAGATCCCGGCCCACACTCCACAGTCACTTCACTAATAACAATCTGCAGCAATTCTTTTGAAGTCCATACAGTTAACCAACTGTAAACCCAATGTTACAGAAATAAAATCCAGACCTACCACGGCCATACTTTCTGCCCTGTACCACACTCAATTCTCAGGCTTCTTTCAGACTCTCACTATTACTAGAAAACAATAGTACCTCTGATAGTACAGAGTGGTGGCAACCACTGGTAAATTTACATTCTTTATAGTGGAGACCATTGTGACTGAAGAGTTGCAAATGCAGTCAGCACGGATAACTCCTCTTGCTCAGGGGTATAGCTAGAGACCTCTTGACAGCTTGCACAATCCTCATTCCTCTAGAGCATATTCCATGCATCCAGTACATAGCTCAGAAAAAAAGGGTGGTTTTCTTTTCTACCAATCAGGACAATTTATGAAAATAATTCCATCTCTCTGTGGTGCATGCATCATGATTATGGATGTGCTGAAGCATCAATAATCAATCTCAGTTACTGGAGAAGGTGTTGTCACTTGCTGCTCTTAGTCATACAAAGTGTTGTACAAAGAAGCAGAAGTAATACAGCTTGGTTTTCCTGGAGGTATTATTGTGCATGAAGTGGTGAGATGTTATACAGTGTGATAGGAACACAAGCTGCTCAGTGCTGTTCATTTTGCTGTGTTTTATGAAAGATTAGGGAAGTAAAATGTAAGCTGTGTGGCTACACTGTCAGCTAGAGTATCTTGGGCTTTTCTCCCATGTTCTTCCACCCATCCAAACAACTTGCAGAGGTAGCATTATCAAACAGTTTTTTCTCACTTCCCATTGAACCATTTTCTTTCTTCAGGAATTGGTTTAAAATTATCCAATGCATATGGGTTTAAACTGGCAGAGGGGAGATGTAGACTGGATGTTAGGAGGGAGTTATTTCTAGTGAGGGTGGTGAGACACTGGCACAGGTTGTCCAGGGAGGTTGTGGCTGCTCCCTCCCTGGAGGTGTTCAAGGCCAGGTTGGAGAAGCCCTTGAGTAACCCATGCTAGTGGGAGGTATCCCTGCCTATGGCAGGGGGTTGGAACTAGATGATCTTTGAGGTCCCTTCCAGCCTTGCCATTCAATGATTTAGTTCTTTGTGAGTAGGATAACATGCTGTGACCATTTCATAAGCTGCCCAAGACATGCTGAATGCTGCACAACTTCTCAGAGTTGCTCACAACAATCCATCCATCTTCCCTAACACTTAACAAGAGCTTTCCACTGATCTTTGAGGTCCCTTCCAACCTTACCATTCTATGATTCTATATGCTATAAAATTGGCATCTCTTTGTGAGTTGTGTCAGCTGGAAGTAAAATAGTTTAGAGGTGCAGAGATATTAAGCAAAACAGCCAAACATTAATTTTAATCTCCTTTACTTTGAGGAAAGTCCAGCACAGTTTTAATTTAAGCACATGATTAGTGTTCCATTGAGTTCTAAAATTCTGAAAAGGATGCTCTCTCAGCTGCAAATAGAAACCTAAAACTCAGTAAGTGCTACTGAATTGACTTCCCAGTGAGTATAAAATAAATTCATTTGAAGGGGGCAAAAAAAACTCTGAAGTTCACGCTTCATGCCAAAGATTTTGTTACACCCAGAGCCATAAATCTGAGGAAGAGTAAATTGGCTAATGACAAGACCTAACCTGTGCAATTATATGAGGTCTTCTCAAAGTCTGATGCTTCTTTTTAGAGTCTGCAATTTTTAGCCTGCAGGCTGAAACGAAGCACACTGTTAAGCTGCCACTTCAGGGTGTTAGGTCGTTCATGGCTTCCCTCTGTTTTTGTCATCCAAAGTTGTGATGATTTTCTCAGGGATTTCTGTTGCTATTGCCATACTAGTTCATAGTGTAACTAGGTCATAGCATCTCCTTGAATGATCTTGGGTTCAACTCAAGATTGGCAGTAAGGACAAATTAGATCATGGCTTTTCTTATAATTCCATATCCAGAGACACAAATATAATTGCATTTTTGTGTTTCATCTTTCATGCTTACAGCACTGGTGTCATTAACCTATCCCTACCCTGAGAACACACAGCTTTACATGCAATATCTTGTAGCAATGAATGAATGGGGTTGGATTTAGATGATCTTTAGAGGTCCCTTCCAGCCCCTGACATTCTGTGATTCTGTGAATAGCAATAATGTTATTCAAAATAGAGTCTCTAATTTTTGTCTTGGTTTAAGTACCTTAATACAATGTATGTGAAATTCCAATTTGAACAAGCAAAATCCTGTTTCCCTAGGCCTGGTAGCTGTGGCCATGAACCTTGCCATTGGTGCTTGTCATATTATGATGAAATTTCCATTACTTTGCTTCACCACCAGCTTTTCAGGTCAGTGTATCTTGCTTGTTTCCTGAAGACAAGTAAAGATAGGCAAGGTCTGTGTCTGGTAAATGCCCTGCCCTAGAAATCCCATGCATTTCTGTATTTCTACCGTTAGAACAGGGGGTTTTTTTGCACATGTGCTGTCTCCTTCCACTTCTGCTCAGGCTGCCCTTAAACCATGACTGTTTCCAGGGAAGGTGGGAGCACATCAGTCTGCAGAGGGGAGAAGTGACGGGAAGCTCTGGTGGTTGCGGTGCCTTTCCTGCCTCAGACATTTAGGGTTAATAATTTTATATGTAGCATGTTCTGAGGTATTTTTTTCTTGTTGCCATTCGCTATGGGATTTGTGAGTACTTGTATTTGAAATGGGTACTTGGACTTCATAGTTTAATGCAGATAATAATACAGCCGCGGAATGAAGGCTACACTGAAGTATTTCAAAAGAGGGGCTGCGATTGAAATACAGTAGTGAAAAGCTGACAGATACACTTTATCAAAGTGCTGCAGTTTACCTTCGTACAGAAGGAGAGTGGCTGTTTTCATATTCACTAATCCCCAAATAACTATCAAGAAATATTAAAATACACATTTTATTAGTTTCATTTAATTTCTTAATTGCTCAAATTCAGTTTACCAATTTATTGCTGTGTGAAATGCTTAGAGGCG
>VWZE01000054.1:59703-64703 GCA_013396675.1 Eubucco bourcierii
GCCTTGAGTGAGCTGTACTAGTGGGAGGTGTCCCTGCCTATGGCAGGGAGTTGGAACTAGATGATCCTTGAGGTCCCTTCCAATCTTAACCATTCTATGATTCTATGAAATTAAACCCATAAAAATAACACCTCACTGAGAACTGAACTTCCTTGCAGTCCTGCCCTCAAACAGAGCTAGTCTACAGGAAATGGTATTTCTTATAAGGTTTTAAAGCCCTATCTACCTTAAGGTATGTGAGCTCCAAGTTCTCTCATTTGGCATTCTTAGTGGCTCTCAGCAAAGTATACAGGCATGGTGATCTTTTAAGTATTTTATCTTTGTTAATATAATCCTATTCAAGTCATACAAATATGAACAGTTCGTTTTGTGGCTGGGATTAATGCGTTCACTGAAAGGTTGTGAGTTTTGACTCTTCCTAAAACTTCATATGTGCCTACCTGCCAAGGAGCTCCCAAGTTGCAGCACCTGTTGACATACCCAAGACAGGTTCATATCTATTGGTTTGGGTATTGCCAGGAGTGGTGCTAAGGCAACCTCTGTTGCAAAATTCACCTCATATCTAGATAAATCTTCAGAAGAATCAGCTGACACAGCTATTATTGCTCAGAGGTAAGCAGTGGAAAAGACACTCTTCTATATGTTATAATACTCCTTGTAACAGGGAAAGGGCTTATTGCGTGTACATGTAATAAACCCCTGAAGTTAAGATAGGACCCAGAACCTCAGAAACATCCACCTCAATTTTTTTTTCCCCCTCTTCAGCCAGACATCCAGGCAAGAATGGTTTATTAGGACTGTGATTCTGAATTTTGTTAAAGTCACTTAAGAAATAACTGCCCCATTTATACACCATAACCTCAGACAAAAATTAATGCCACCAAAGGTGAGGGAAGAGTATGGCCAGCTTTTCTCTTGTCAGTTGTCACATTCACAGCCATGATACTAATATAGACCAAAATCTGTGGTGCTTTCAGTAGTGGTCAAGCTGAACTGTGAGTTGTAGCTGCTGAGAAGCAGGCACAGCAAGCTTGGCAACCTGAGGCAGAAAGATGGCAGAGACCTAGCAAAGCAGAAATCATCTGATTGGGAATTTCAGAGTTTGGGGGGGTCAGAGTCTCCTATCTGTAAAAGCAACAAGGAAGGAAAACCCTATGCTATGCCAAAGAGAAGCCAAGCTGCAACCAAGCCATGTGTTAGTGTTAGTCCTGTGACAAAAATGGCTGCCTCCCATGACAGCAATGCCTCATCAGAACTGCTGTTGCAGAAGCTACATTTCTTGTGAGGGCCCAGCAGGTGAGGACACAGTACATAACCTGTCGTTCCTCTTGCCTTATTTTCCCCTATTAAGCAAAGCTCTTTTCTAAACTCAGTGTCAGAAGCTTCCATGAGGTCAAAGACCAGTCTGCTGAGCTGCCATTCTCCCATTTGGCAACCTCCAGCTACTGCCACCAGCTTCTGCTTCTTTCATTTGCATTTGCAAAGCTTACAGTTTCTTCCTGTCTGCAGTTTTCAGCTGGACAGCTACTGGAAATGTAGTTAGGGGAATCATTTACAGCAAATGTAAACAGGCTACTGGAATTAAGTGTCAGAGAGTCTTAGTGCTGACTGAACCTGAGGTAAAAGCGCATCAACCCACAGCCACCACGTTCTTCTGCACCGGTAATGATAATCAAAAAGCAGAATTTTGAAGTTCTGTCTGGCTGATTTTCTGGCTTTTAGAACAGTTATCCCTGAACAGTTATCTTTGGTTTACAGCTCCTGGTGTTAGAAATGCGGCTAGGAGGAGATTCACTTTAAAACAGCATTGTTCCACAAGCTGCTGAGAGCTGCTGTTTAAATACTCACAAATAGGGAACCTAAAGGTATCCTAGACATAGCTTCCCATGTCTTGTTCTGTCCTGAGTGCAGCTCAACTAGAACATCAGAGCTGGGAATACCACAGTAAGTGGACCTGCTGAGGAATTGAACATAGATATAAACTGTGCTGGTGTAAATACCCTGAGATTTACCAGTTAATTTGTCCTATGATTATTGTTCTGGTTGATTGACCTATATTGTTGTTTGGTGCCAAAAATGTACAAGAAACACCCTAAAAAGTACTTACCAGGAAAGTTAAAATACGAACCAAATAACTCTGTACTGTCTTGTTTCCAACATCCTTCACCTGTAAAGCAGTCATTTGGAAACACTGTGATGTGTGTTGTGATACCTATTAAATTCTGTAAACATGATGACAATAAGGGATGTCAAATATTTTTTGAAGACCCTTTGGTAATGTTTTTTGCAAACAGCATGAATGTGATTTTCTCCCCCGCACACACACACGCGCACACACAGGTGACAGGTGAATTATTTACTGCCTAGTGTAGTTTTCTGAATAGCTGAAGTTTTCTATCAATGAGATGAATTTAGAGTCAGGCAAGGGAAGCCATCTCACTAACCCTGCATCCGACCCCATTCCCAAGGCAGTTTGACTGTATCTACAGCACTTTCTGCTGTACTGCAAATGTCAAACAGAAGGTATAATGGATTTAATATTAGTGCTGGCCAAGGTGTTGAGGGAGCTGTTAATAATGTCACTCCAGTTATTGATCTGGAGCCTTTAGAAATCAAAGAAAAGTGAGAGATCCCCAACTGGGGAAAGGCACAACAGTGACTGGTTTTTATTGCCAATATATTTCTACATATATAGTGGTGACTTTCTGGAATTATGTGATCATCGTTAATCTTGGAGAGATTTTTGGAATCATTATGTGGTAGGATAATATCAGGGTGACCTGTATGCATGCTAATGTTAAAACTTTCCTTTTTGCAGCCACGGGTCAGCTTTAAAAGGTGGAGTAGTAAGGGCCAAGAGCATTAATACAAATACTCAGATGTAGGGACATTTTATTTCTTCTGAGACCATTTACTGGTGAGTTTGAGGTGTCTGGATTTGACTTCCGAAGAATGTTGTCATTTCATGTCTGTGTGTAACTGCTATTGTATGAGGCTGGATTTTTCCTAATTATAATAATTATGGTTCAACTGCCTCTGTTTGCCACAGAGATAAATCTCACTCTAAGTTTATTTTCTTCTAAATTCCTTTGCCATAGTTAATCCTGAAGGATTAATTTGTAGTGTTTTGGTTTAAAATAGAAATTGCTTCTCAGAACAAGTGTGTGATTTCTTCCTTCAACCTAATTTTTCAGTCTTATGGCAGCCTATACAAGGGGAACAGCTGTTGTCTTTAGTCAGTAGTTAATAAGTGAAAGTAAAATGTAGAATCTATTTAATGTATATCACATCAACATAGAGTTCCTTTCTATGTTTACATAAGGTAAATAAAGATGAATCTAGCAGATAACTTGCTGCAGCAATCTGCTGGATTGGAGATGAAATTTGTCTCTATCACAGCCATGCAGGTTCCACTTTAAAGTGATATAAAACACATGCAATACATGTGCAAATGCAGCATATGTATAAATATGTAAGTGTTTGTGAGCATGCAAGATGTACATGGGAAATTGTGAGGTCAGCCAGTGTGTATGTTACATTACAAATTAGGCAAGTATATTTATTATATTACAAAATTCCAAAATCATTATCAACAGGAGAAAAATCTCCCTGTGCTTTCATTTGATCCCCGTGGACTGTGATGAGCACATACTTAAATAGAATTTATTTTTATATACAAATTCTATTAACTTTTCTATGACTACTGGGTGACCAACCAGTGGAACCTGTGTTGCACTCTGGACAGACCAGTCTTTAGTATGGTCCTGTAAGATCACAGTATCACCAAGGTTGGAAGAGACCTCAAAGATCATCAAGTCCAACCTGTTACCACAGACCTCAAGACTAGACCATGGCACCAAGTGCCACGTCCAAACACACCTTGAACACCTCCAGGGACGGTGACTCCACCACCTCCCTGGGCAGCCCATTCCAGTAGCCAATGACTCTCTCAGTCAAGAACTTTCTCCTCACCTCCAGCCTAAACTTCCCCTGGCACAGCTTGAGACTGTGTCCTCTTGTTCTGGTGCTGGTTGTCTGAGAGAAGAAAGCAACCTCCTCCTGGCTACAACCACCCTTCAGGTAGTTGTAGACAGCAAGAAGGTCTCCCCTGAGCCTCCTCTTCTCCAGGCTAAACAGTCCCAGCTCCCTCAGCCTCTCTTCATAGGGCTTGTGCTGGAGACCTCTCCCCAGCCTCATTGCCCTTCTCCGGACACACTCAAGCACCTCAATGTCCTTCTTAAATTGAGGGGCCCAGAACTGGACACGGTACTCAAGGTGTGGCCTAACCAGTGCAGAGTCCAGGGGGAGAATGACCTCCCTGTTCCTGCTGGCCACACTATTCCTGATGCAGGCCAGGATACCATTGGCCTTCTTGGCCACAGAAAGGAAAAATATTTCAGGGGGACTGGAGACTCTGTGAATCTTCTATTGTACTCCTGCTTTCTTTTAATAAAGAGGCAGACATAGGCAAAGTAGACTGGAGAATCTCTCTTCTGTTGATCTCCCCAACTGCTTCCTTCAGGTCTGTGTGGTCTGGGCTCTGAGGTCAAGGTTTTTGTTTCATTGATCACATGTCTGTGGTAGTGCTAATGGAGTGTATTCCCGAATCAGCTAAAGGGTTGTGAGAAATCAGGCTAGCTTGTCTTCCTCAGTATCCCCAGCTTTATATGGACTTGTCAGTCATGCAACTTGGTCTGGAAAGATCACAGTCACTTGTCATACTCAGTCTACACATGCATTTAGAGTATATTCCATTCATTTGCACACAAAAAAAAAATCCTTTTTTTAGTCTGTCACCATATTCACCTATGTAGCTTTAAGTCACCTTGACCATTTTTATCCACCCCGTTACAAATTTCCAACCTCCTTTGATTTCTTCCACCTAAGGTTTTCTCTGTGTCACTATATATCTTTCCAAAACCATTGCCATTCAGCTATTTATTTTATCTGTTTTCTAATGATAAGACTTTTTTTTTTTCTTTTTTTGCATTTGACAAACT
>VWZE01000054.1:69703-76792 GCA_013396675.1 Eubucco bourcierii
TTGAAGGAATGACCATATTTACCCAACTTGCACAGAACAGACACTACCATGGCTTAAGTTACTCAGTACCAAAAGCTGTAGTGTATTGGGGAAAAAAAAAAAAAATCTGATTTTCCAAGAGCTGTTTCTAATACTTACTAAAATTGATAGCAAGGGAGAAAAAAAAAATGTTTTCACATTACTTAGGTGTTAAAATTACATGGTGATGTTCCTTTATTTTTCAAAAAACCAAACCTAATCCTGTTAATTCAAAGTGAATAACAAACAGGGCTAAGACTTTTTCCCAAGTTGTTACATGTATTCAACCTGCTTGTGTTTTGTTCTTCATCATAATTATTTCCAAGTCAAATCTGCGCTGATTTCCTTGTGGACCTACATACCTCTGACTAACTTAAAGAATTGAGCTGGGATAATTCACACTATTCCTTTGGGGTCATGTTCTCTGTTTTTTTTCAAGGACATTTTTATTACAAAGCTGATGAAATTTGCATATTAATTCATTTCTTTCAATTTTTTAAGATTAAATGTTGTCAACATGTATCAGTGCAAGGCTCTGACAGTGCTGATGAAATGGGTCAGTCAAGCTTGAACATTTAGAGTAATGCAGCCATCTGCAACCCCCAAGCCCCTTGTGTAGTTTAGTGCTACCATTGCAACTTGATTAAAAAAAAAAAAGTTTTATTCAATGCAGGATATTAAAACATTATCTGTGAAATGATATGTGTTACTCCTGCCATTTGCAGGGGAAGAATATTTGACAACAAAATGGATCTAAGGATCTCCTTGCTGATTTAGAGTTAGTTCTTTGTCAATCTTAATTAAACTCCAGTAGGAAAAGTGGAAAGAGAAAAAAAAAAAAAAAAAAAGAGTTTCTGCTGTGCCAGAGCTTAGAAGTTATTAAACTGGGCTTAATGTCCCTTCCTAGCCTGTATTTTTACTCCTTGAAAAGCAGTGTTATTTACAGGAAGGAATAGCCTAAATCCTCATGTCTCAGGGGCTCTGGAAAGCAGTTGCATTCTTCTGAAAATACCAAGACTTAATAGAATCAGTGAAATTAGAAATGGAAAAGAACCATTAGGTCAACTTATCTATCCTCCTGCCAGTGCAGGAGAGTTCCCTACAGTATTGCTGTCTTACAGTTAATAGTCATGGATTTTGAGTCAACGTTTCTCAAGTACTTAAGAAAGTATTTGCTGTGCAAGCTGCTTGGGTTTCTTTTATCTTCACTGATGGGACTGATATCCTTGTATTCTAATATTCCTACATTTTAATAGTCTGTGATTCTAGATGCATTGTATTTAGACACCCAGTAAAATCCTTGCCTCGTTTTGACACATACTGTGCATTTCCATCATGCAGAGGTCTTTACAAGCCTGCATTTATTTGGCATCTTATTTGACAAGTAGTCCCTTTGATATCAATGAAAACAATGCACAACGTCTTTAATAATTAACTAGTATCAGTCATCATGGCCACCTTAATTTTAAAGGTGTGGAGTCAGTTGTGGATTTGGCCAAGGATCTCTTGGACTCACCAGGTCTAATTAAGTATGAGTTTAAACTGGCAGAGGGGAGATTTAGACTGGATGTTATGAGGAAGTTCTTTACAGTGAGGGTCGTGAGGCACTGGCACAGGTTGTCCAGGGAGGTTGTGGCTGCTCCCTCTCTGGAGGTGTTCAGGACCAGGTTGGACAAGGCCTTGAGTGATTTGTACTAGTGGGAGGTGTCCCTGCCTGTGTCAGGGGGTTGGAACTAGATGATCTTTGAGGTCCCTTCCAACCTTACCATTCTATGATTCTGTGAATTCAGGAACATTGTTTTAACTCAAATTACAAGTTTTAGATGTGACTTTACTCCTCTACAATTATTGCTACAAATGAATCAATTGATGTACTTTAATAGAAACTGCTTCTGATCATAGATCTCCTAATGGGTATTTCTTACAGCCCCAGCAATGTAAATTTCCTCTAATTGGACAAAAAAACCTGATACCATAGAATCATAGAATGGTAAGATTGGAAGGGACCTCAAGGATCATCTAGTTCCAACCCCCTGCCATACCACCTCCCACTAGTACAGCTCACTCAAGACCTCATCCAACCTGGTCCTGAACACCTCCAGGGAGGGAGCAGCCACAACCTCCCTGGGCAACCTCTTCCAGTGCCTCACCACACTCACTGCAAACAACTTCCTCCTAACATCCAGTCTAAATCTCCCCTCTGCCAGTTTAAACCCATTGCCCCTCATCCTGTCATCACAAGATCTTGTCAGTAGTCCCTCCCCAGCCTTCCTGTAGGCCCCCTTCAGAATATCCTGCCTGTCAGATGTAAAGACTGACTCATGCCTTGAGTATAGGTGCAAAGCATGAATTCTAATAACAATCACAAAACAACCTTCCGACACCCCATAGTTGTGGAAGAGGTGACTCAAGTGTTTGTTGACTTGTGTGGCAGCATTGCTCTCCAGATGCTATACTGGTTTTATTTTTCAGGCAATCACCTCTGCAGGTTTTATCCTGTAATGGCACAGTGTATTTTCATATTCAAGCCTTCTTTAATGTATGTCATACCACAAGCTTGTGTAAACCATGCTGGAGACAGTGAATAACATAGCAAGACTATTTTATCTTTTCTAAGCTGCACAATTTTTTAGTGTGTGGTGGACTAAAAAGGATTTAGGAAATATTATTAGCTAGACATTGGATAACCTTTTTTAATGCAAACACGAATCTGAGGTGGTAGTATCCTGATTTTAAGACTAAACTCCAAAAAAGTTGTATTGGATTGCAAAGTCAAAATCAGACTTCCAGCTGTAGTAGAGCCTGAAAATGTCAGATATGAAATATTTAAACTGTAGAACACAGTCTTCAACTTTGAGTTATAAAACTTTAATTTTGTAAGTTGCTATTTCTCCAATTGTTCGATATTTTTAATTCTACAAATCCATGTTTATTAGCTTTCAAGTTTTAAACAGTGTTACTGAGTCTATTGAAAGTAAATGATACAGCCTTCTGAGAAATATAGTTGCTATGATTTGTTTTCTATTTCTGTGCTCAAGATAAAGGCAGGAGAAAGAACAAATGAAAGGAATTGATTAGCACAGCTCTCGCTTTTAATACTTGTAACATCACCTCAAGTGCTTTGCTGTTTATTCTTTTCATACACTAACAGAAACAGATCAAATTGATCTGGAATATGATTTTTTTTTTTTTTAACAGTGATGATTTTAGGGTACATAGAGAGAAACTTTAGAATCTTTGATTCCCTACAATCATGTTTTTACAATTATCAATTGTAAAATTCCTGCATCAGGAATAGTGTGGCCAGCAGGAGCAGGGAGGTCATTCTCCCCCTGGACTCTCCACTGGTTAGGCTACACCTTGAGTACTGTGTCCAGTTCTGGACCCCTCCATTTAAGAAGGACATTGAGGTGCTTGAGCGTGTCCAGAGAAGGGCAACGAGGCTGGTGAGAGGCCTCGAGCACAAGCCCTATGGAGAGAGGCTGAGGGAGCTGGGATTGTTTAGCCTGGAGAAGAGGAGGCTCAGGGGGGACCTTCTTGCTGTCTACAACTACCTGAAGGGTGGTTGTAGCCAGGGGGGGGTTTACCTTCTTCTCTCAGACAACCAGCACCAGAACAAGAGGACACAGTCTCAAGCTGTGCCAGGGAAAGTTTAGGCTGGAGGTGAGGAGAAAGTTCTTGGCTGAGAGAGTCATTGACTGCTGGAATGGGCTGCCCAGGGAGGTGGTGGAGTCAGCGTCCCTGGAGGTGTTCAAGGCAGGTTTGGACGTGGCACTTGGTGCCATGGGCTAGTCTTGAGGTCTGTGGTGACGGGTTGTACTTGATGACCTTTGAGGTCTCTTCCAACCCTGGTGATACTGTGATACTGTGATAATTATAATGCTCACATTAAATCTTCTTCCACTCCATGATCCATGTAGATATTTTACAATAACCATTCTTGGTCCAAAATCCCAATCCTGCTGAAGCTGATAAGCCAAATCATAGTCCTATTATAAACAATGCAAATCTCCAATGTTTGTGATGAAGTTGTTCCAGTATTATACATCATGTTATGCAATTATGGGGGGATGAGCATTTTCTCATCTTCATGACTTCTTCTAGCCATGATAATTTTCTCTTCTTTTCAGGGTTTCCTTACATAGTAAGAACACAGTTTGAAATACATCTGTTCTGGCATTTCCTATGTGAAATACTACTATAAACAATCTATTAGATAAATTAATTGCAACAACCTGTTATATTAAATGCTGTAGCTAATTTAGCAAACTTTTGTCAGTTTTATACCTTTTGGATTTTTAAACGATGAATGCTGTTATCGTTGGTAAATAACAGCTTTGTTTTGGCAGTAGCTGCTGCAGACTCCTAAATCCAAGTTATTTTATCTAACAGTGTTTTGATTAAATTTATTCCTCTCCATCTAACTTAATTTTTTTATTTAATGCAGTTTTCAAGCTATGAGGGAAAGTAAATTTACTGTAAGTGTAGACTTCTCTCTCTTTTTTTTTTTCCTAGCAAAGAAATTCAGTATATGTTTGCTTTATAGCTTCTATTTTATCTATATAACATAACTTACTTTTGACCCATGATAGTTCTCAGAAACAGACTCAGAAGTTACAATTGCACCTGCAATCTGCAGGCAGGTTGGCACCTCCATGTAAGGAAAACATATATGTACACACACACACACACATATATATATATATATTTAATCCTCTGTAATTTTGAAGAGGAAATTGCCCCTCCCAATATCTGCATGGAAATGTTTTTCTCCTGTCTTAAGTAACAGTTCTTACAATGCACAACATGTGTGCCCCAAACAAAAAAGTCAAGTTTTGACACCTTTATGTTTATTAACTCTGTGTTTGACTGGTTAACAATGATTGTGCTTCCCAAAAAAAAAAAAAAAAAAAAAAAAAAAACAAAAAAAAAACCAAAAAACTTTGCACACTTTGTCAGGGAGGCTCTGAACTGCATCATTTCTAACTTATGTGATGCTTGAATGCTTGATTTGGATTGTCTGCAAGCTAGATGTTGAAAGAAGATAGCACCAGTGGATAATGTTATGTCTTACTGATTGTGACATCTTCATGAGGGAATTTGATGTCACAATAAAGTCTTTTCAATTGTTTCTTCTCTATATATTTAGAGATTTCTACCTGTGTAGAAATGCCAGTCCTTAAGCATGAAGGGATGCAAGCAGTTTGTATCCAGAGATGTTGGCCAGGACATGGTAGATGAGTGAGCAGTATTGAGGGCACAGTGCCATGGATTGGTTAATTAAAGGTGTTAGGTGATAAGTTGGACTCGATGATCTCTAAGATGTTTTCTAACCTAGCTAATTGTGTGATTTTGTCAAATAAGAGTCAACTAATCTAATTAAGGAATAATGGTGGGTACATTTGATTAAATTTCACACCTTGACAATATTTCAATGGATAGTTCTTCATAACTGAAGATATTTGTGTGCTACCTTAATCATATTATAAATTAATTGGTTCAAAAATATAGTTGATCTTCTAATATGATTTCTCATGGATGTTAAGAGGAAGTGAGGTGGTAAGGAAGTGAGGGTGGTGAGACACTGGCACAGGCTGCCCAGGGAGGTTGTGGCTGCTCCCTCCCTGGAGGCGTTCAAGGCCAGGTTGGATGAGGCCTTGAGTGAACTGTACTAGTAGGAGGTGTCCCTGCCTGTGGTAGGGGGTTGGAACTAGATGATCTTCAAGGTCCCTTCCAACCTTACCATTCTATAATTCTGTTCAGTATCATGGTGTAGATAGAAGTATTCATCTCACAAACTATCACTGCTAATACCAAGTGAGCTTGGATATTTTGAATAAAGGAAAGAATTGAAGGTAACCCACATTGGGTAATTGTAATCCATAGATTCATTAGGCAGCACTGGGAAACTGTAATCTATAAATTCATCATGAAATGCCTTTAAGTAATGGCAACTGAATGGGATCATATGTGAACTTACTGAGAGCAGTCATGGTTGTCTACATGGCCAAGTTCCTGTGGCTGTCATAAAACACATCTTTCAAGAAAAACTGTGAATCCATCATCATAAAGACAATAGGAATATGTGGAGTGCAGGCAAGACCAGAAAGAAGTTTGTGTTACGTGGAAAAAAGTAACAAAAGTGTCTATTTATTGGTAGATACAAATGAACCATTCAATTAATCGGATTTGTATGGAATAAAGGCAGTTTAGTTTATGTGCTTCCCATTAATTCCCCTGAGGGTGACAGGACACTGGAACAGGCTGCCCAGGGGAGTTGCAGAGTCTCCCTCTCTGGAGATATTCAAAGTCCACCTGGATGCGTTCCTGTGTGATCTGCTATAGGTGATCCTGCTTTGCAGGAGGGTTGGGCTGGATGAACTTTGGAGGTCCCTTCCAGCCCCTGACATTCTGTGATTCTGTGATCTTTACAGAGCTTTGTACAGTTGTTCACTGAGATCAAAACAACTGCAGTCGAAACCTGAGATTTCTAAAAGGGTTATATCCAAAGAAACTGATATGGGCAGGTGCAACAGATGAGCATTTCTAGGTGGTTTATATAACAAAAGAAAGTAAAATATGAGGAAAAGTGAAAATTATATAATGTTCAAGTAAAATCACAGAGTAACAGAAGCATTCAGGTTGGAAAGGACCCTCAGGATCACCAAATCCAATTGGTAACCCTCCTCTCCCCTAAACCATATCCTCAAGCACCAAATCCAAGCGACCTTGAAACACATCCAGGATTGGTGACTGAATCATCTCCCTGAGCAGCCCATTCCAATGCTTGGAACAAAAAAACTGCAGAGTAATTGTGATTACCTAGGAGAGAGAGATTTTCCTAATCTACAGAGATATTTTGGAAAATAATACTAAAATTACCTTTAAAAATCATATGACAAATGTGAAATACCTTTAGACTTGAATCACAGAAATGATTGGAGGTATAGGGGTATTTCTTTGTGAAGAAAGATCACAATATCACCAAGGTTGGAAGAGACCTCAAAGATCAGGTCCAACCCATCACCACAGACCTCAAGACTAGACCACGGCACCAAGTGCCACGTCCAA
>VWZE01000054.1:77156-90533 GCA_013396675.1 Eubucco bourcierii
CAGATCCCTTTCTGTTTGGCTGCTCTCCAGCCACTCCCACCCCAGCCTGTAGCTCTGCATGGAGTTGTTGTGGCCAAAGTGCAGCGCCTGGCACTTGGATTTGCTGAATGCCACCGCCTTGGACTCTGCCCATCTGTCCAGGTGGTCGAGGTCCTGCTGCAGAGCCCTCCTGCCCTCCAAGATGTAAAAGCTTGGAATAATTTTCCTCATAGTACCCTAGGTATCCTTCTGCAAGCAGACAAAAGCACTCAGTAAAACCTTTATGGAAGATAAATGAAAACAGGTAGAAGGAAGCAAGTTTGTCAGGCACTGTGGACATGTGGAACTCATTACCTATATAAATGTGGCTATTTATATATGCTGACAACATTCATCTAATTTCAGTTAAACTGGTTTTGTAGAGGAGTGTATTGTGCTCCAAGTCAATTTAGAGACCAATTGGTGATGTAGGGAAGAAATGCCTTCTACATGCACATTATCTAATGGTGCATAGCAGGTCTTTTGACACTTTTTCTAGAGACAACTGTTGTTACCTATAATCAAAGATTGTGGAACAAGCTAGTCCTCTCAAGTCCTTCAGTAACAAGAACTTTTCTGTTTTCCTTTAATGTTTTGACCAACAGAAGATAAGCTTCTGTCTTGGTTTTGCTGTACCAGAATCATATGCCAGCCATGATCTACAGGTCATTAACAGTTTTGAGTCAGCCAGGACAGCTGACTCGAATTGGCTCACAGCTGTATCCTGTACTATAAGTTTCACACTCAGCATAGGGGAAAAGCTTTTTGAGGAGTGGAAGCCTTCTGCTTGAAGTCCTGTTGCTGCTTCTGCTCTTAGTCACAGAATAGTAGGGGTTGGAAGGGACCTTTAGAGATCACTTAGTGCCAGAAAAGGTTGCCCTAGAGCAGGTTGCACAGAGCATGCCTCCAAGCAGGTTTTGAATTACTCCAGAGATGAAGACTCCATCGCCTCCCTGGGCAGCCTGTTCCAGTGCTTTACCAGTTTCAGAGCAAATAAATTTCTCCTCATGTTTAGATGAAACTTCCTATGTTGAAGTTTGTGTCTGTTACACAAAAATTTTTTTATTTTTGGAGTTTTCCTGTGACTTTGCAGCTTATAAAACCAGTAGTAAAAGGCTATAAAGTCACAGCTGTGTTCTGAGTCAGAGATGAGTCTCAATGTAAAGACTAGGAAAATCAAGTGTTATTTGAGGAATAGAAGTTGGGGAAGGGGTCAGCAGGGAGAGGGGTTGAAGGTGGAAGCAGCACAGCTAATCACCTGTTCTAAGGATTGCAGTCATATACTCCAGATAATGGAAAGAGAGTGGAGAGAGGAATTTAGAGTAGTTTAAAGTCATTAAGCCAAAAAGACTATCGGATTCCTTCCCTGTGGCAACATAAAGTATCTTACTCAGATAAAGAAGAGCTTTGCTTACTGTAAATCTTGCAAAGGTTATGCCACCCCAGACACAAACTTCACACTAACTTGTTCACTCTGGGGAAGGTTCACAGTTTGGGTTTGGTTTTGGTTTGTTTGGGTTTGTTCTTTTTTTCAGCAATAATAGTCTTTGTAAGATGGCTACACTGTCAGCATTTATCTTGAAACTCTTGGATATTAGTTTTGACTGCAGTCACCTTTCTGACAAGTGTTATTGCAACTGTGTTTTATATCCCTGTTCAGGATGATTTCTAATGATAATGCTCTGTCTACCTCACTGCTTCACACTAAATTATAGATGCCACTGTGACAGGACAAACTATATCCAAGTGCTAAACTCTACTCCATTTGTGTGATGTCAGTGCCTTTGCTACTTTGTGCCTGGAATTAAAAGCAGGATAGGAAGATATGCAAAACATTTCTGCTTAAAAATAATGTTCTCTCAGTTATTAAACAAGTGATATTTCATTTAATCAGCTCAAGGGGATTATTTTAAATGAAAAGGCAGAGAGTACGATTTTATTAACACATTCCTGCCCTAGAGTCCTACTGTAATAATTCTTTACTTGACTAAATTAAAAAGTTGTAAGTCAGTCCATCCACAACAAAGCCTTATGGATAGTTAAATTACAATAGTTTTTTCTGTTTTGAGCTGTGCATGGAATAAAGGGAAGGAAGGCATCTTGGCTCCAGAAAAATACCCTGAAATAAAAACTACATTATGAATACAAACAAACCAGACTTTTAGTGAAGAATGTTAGATAATCCAATTTCCACTTGTTCATCTGATACCTTCAGCATTAACACTGTTGTAGCAATCTCTGTACATAGAAGCTTGCTAAAGCAACAGCTTTTGTCAAGCAGTGAAATTATTTTGGCCTGTGAAATGTGAGCTCAGGCAGACTAAACCTACCACTTTTATCAGCCTGAGAATAATTGGGCTTGCTGTGTTGATTATAATACAAATAATGCTCTAGACACTGTTTTGACCAGTGCTGGGGGTTTGGTTCTTTTTGTTTGTTTGTTTTTAATTAATGAGGAATTGGAAACGCTGCCAAAATCACAGAATCCCAGAACTTTAGAGGTTGGAAGGGACCTCCAGAGATTGAGTCCAACCTCTCTGCCAAGGCAAGATCCTCTAGGGTTCACGTAGTAATGCATCCAGGCAGGTTTTGAAAGTCTTCAGAGGAGGTTCCGCAACCTCTCTGGGCAGCCTGTTCCAGTGCTTCATCACCCTCACTGTAAAGAAGTTTCTCCTCATGTTGAGTTGAAGCCTTCTGTGTTCCAGTTTGCAGTAGTTGCTCTTTGTCTTATTGCTGCTGACCAACTGAAAAGAACTTGGCCCCATCCACTTGACACCTGCCCCTCAGATATTTGTATACATTGACAAGATCTATTCTCAGTCTTCTCTTCTCCAGACTGAACAGTCCCACATTTCTCAGTCTCTCTTTGTAGAGTAGATGCTCAAGCCCCCTAGTCATCCTCATGGCCCTCCACTGGACTCTTTCCAGCAGGTCCCTGTCTCTCTTGAACTGGGGATCCCAAAACTGTAGCAGGAGGGTATGCAAAAACCATTTGAATACGTGCTTGTATACCTGCACTAGCATGCATCTAGGCACATTCAGACAAACATCTCTACAGAAATAAAAAAATAACAGGGGTGTCAATAGTGACTACACAATTAAGACTTCACTGAGATTGGAAAGTGTTTAAGTGGGATAAATCATAGAATCATAGAATGGTCTGGGTTGGAAGTGACTTCCAAAGATCATTTAGTCCAAATATTTCTGTGTATATGGCAATATGTTTTTTAAATTTATTTTTTTTTTACACTCCCTTTTTTTGTCTCACACAGTTCTAAGAAAACAGGGTCTACAACTGTTCTTAAAATTCCAGATGATTACATTGAATAGCAAATGAATAATGTTTAATAGTATTTTAGGCTGAAACTGTACACAGTTCTTAAAGTGGACCCTTGTAGTAATAGTGGTAGTAGTAATAATAGTAACAATAATAATAATAATAATAATGGGGTTGCTTTCATCTTGTATGTCTGCAGTTCAAGACAGCTGACTAAATTCTGGTCTTGTTTGTGGATATAAATCTCAAAGCAACTGTACTGAAAGCTTTGGCGGTACTCTGCCTTTTATTCCCATGAAAACCGAGAGTAGGATTTAATCCCATTGCTGTAAAATGCAACTGGGTATTACTCCTGGGAAGGTTAAAAACATTCTGTCTAATATCACATCAGGTTGAAAACTGTATAATAAATAAGAAAACAAACGATGGATCAGACAACTGGAAGCGAAGAGTAGGTCGCTAAATATTGTAAGTAGACGGATAGGCCGAGTTATTTTTTTATAAATTTCATCTCAGAGGATTACTTCATTTATCTTTTGAGAGAGACTTTCTCATTACAAGAGGTATTTCACTAAAAAATTAATTGTTTATTAAGAATTAATTAAATAGGTTAGCATGGGACTATCTGATCAGGGAATATCAGTCTCACTACTTTGAACTCGCAGGTGCTGCGGTGGTTGTAGTTAAGACATTATATGGGAGCTTTCCTTCATTGCAAAGAGTCGTGTCAAGAAAAATCTTTAATATAAAAAATAAAAAGCAGTTCATGCATAAAGCATGACGCCCTGAAGCATATTAGATCTGTTTATCTCTCCGTTTGAAACAAGCGGTACCTGGTATAGTTTACATAACAAGGCAGGGATCAGTTTGATAAAGCATTTATATCACCTGGGGAACACGCTGGCTCATTTCCTCAACACCTTTCTGCATGGCTTGTTCATGAGCAAGAATAATAGCAAACAAAGTTTTAATAGGTCAAGAGCAGAGGACCTGCTTCTGTTAAAGTGAAAGGCATTTCGGTTTGCCCTTTGACAAACGGCTTGCATTTCAAACCCGGATCTGCAGCTGATCATGGAATGATAATTATTGATTAAACCTTTTGTGGACAAATCCTTAATTGCATTTGGTCATTTGCAGCTTTAAAGGTGTTTATTTTAAAGAAGAGAAGTCAAAGCTTAGCACTTACGTGGTGTATACAAAATGTGTAAATTATCCAGGTGGAACCAAATAAAGGACCAAGATGGACTCTTGCCCCTCTGGATGCAGCAGCAAAGCTCTAGTGACCTCATTAGAAACAGGATTTCACCTCAGAACATTAACATTTTGGGCAAATACTACAGTGCAAATCTGCAAGTTAACATTTAAAACCACTCTTAAAAAAAAAAAAAATTCAATTTAGTTTGCAGTTAAAATCTGTTGTTAGACTAACAGATTTTTTTTTTTGTCACTCTTCCATTTTGTTTGATGTAATCCAGGATATGAGTCACATTTGCTTGTTAATTCTATATGTGAAGCAAATACTGTAGCTGCTGTTTCTGTCATAGCACATCTGCTCTGCTGAAAACTGCAAAATGATAGATAAACACATGGACAGGAAAAGAAATAGATGAATAACATTTAGTAATTATTTTTTCAGTGAACCACAATCATCACCAGTTCAAAGGCTATTTTTGTTAAGAGGACATACATGGAGCTTCCATGCAAGCTATTGTAACTTTTTCTCCTTTCTATTTTAACTACCAAAAAATATCTTCCTCCAGTTGGCACTTTCAGGGCTGCATAGTAAAAGCAATAATAATACTGTATTCATCAGCTGCCCCATAACAAAGGGAAAGAAATTGTTCAGTGAAGAGAATTGTTATACTTTACCTTTTCTGGAAAGTTCATTTTCCTTAGATCATAACTGACAACCATTTGTGCTGCTTTTCAATTCAGAGTATTTGTACACTATATATAATGTAACAAAAGTAAGCTAGCATCACTTACAGGATATGTCTCCAGCATCCCAGTAGACATAGATTGATAATTAAACTATAGATAAATAGATTAGATGTTGCAATAGGAAGGGAAAAGAGGCTGAGAAGAAAAGCCACAAAACAGTTTTACAAAGCTTGTGGTACGTTTTCATCAGAAATGATGTCAAAAAAAAACTGACAAGGAGAGAAATCAAGTCATCTGGCAAATTCTTGTCCTTTATCAGACAATGACATGAAGAGTAATAATGTGTTGTCTAAGGGAAGGATTGTAATACTATGCTTTTATCTGGAATTATCCAACTCCAGCAGCCTTTATGGTTGCTTCTTCATATGCTCAATCCTCTTCTAATCAAACAGGCCCATGCACCATTTATTCTTTCTACCCCTCAAACTGTTCTTCCCTTCCAAACACAGGCAATCCAGAAGAGGTACTTAAATGGCAGCTCTGTTGTCTGCACAAAAACAATGTCCATGTCTCTATATACTACTATTTAGTTATTAGATAGTTGGAAATACATGACTTACACAAACTTAGAGGGATGTATGTTTGGGCAGCCCTCAGCATTGCAAGATTCCCTAACAAACCCATTGTATCTGTAAATAGATTGTGGGTACCAAGATACTGTTTCTATGGACTTTTTTTTTTTCCTCTTTTTCCCCTGAGTTGTTTGTAGAGTATATGTGACTGCTGACTTCTAGTGGCTGGCTTGCAGATGACATCAGTCCTGGTACTGCCGCCCCGAGACAGATTCTCCAGTGCCTCAAGTTTGAGGCAGTATGTGGCACTGGAACAGAAAGACCTGAGGATCTCATATATGTATCCTCTTACTAATCCATGGAGATGCATGGTGGTTGTCCCTGGGACAGAGAAATTACACAAACAGGCTAAGCTTTAACTGAAAATGGCAAAGCAGAATTCAGCAATTGTGTGGTACAAAGCACACAGGGGGAAAAAATAATGGTAAATGATTTTGTCTCACTTAACCCCTCTGCCTCTGTGCCTTAGGAGACTACAATATATTCCTCCAAACCTGCCCTTGGTGCTGTGTTAGCATTTCTACACTGTCCCTATATGACCTAGATTTTTTTGTGTGTGTGTGTGTTCAATCCAAAGATCTTTGCCATTATGGAAGCATTGTGGAAAAATTCTTCGGCATTCATACAACTCCACATAAATATGAAGACTTGAATGATGGAATATGTCTGTTTAGGAACCTCTTCAAACAGATTGTCATATTAAAATTAAGCTATTAATAATCTATTTCTGTGCATTAGCTAAGGAGTCTACACAGGCAAAAAAATGTGATGTGAGCCTCAAGTCGTAACTCCTAGGTTCCTTTTAATGTCTTAAATAAGTGACCTAATTTTCAGAAATGGTGAGAACCAATTCATCTCTCACATGGTTTCCATGACAGCTTCCAAGTGCAATTTTAAAGCTGACTTGCAGGATCAGGCCCTGTGTTTGTCAAGTGAGGTGAATTAAGGAAGCTGAACTGCTCAGCTGTGAACTGTCAGAGTCAAATAAAACTGGGGAAGGCAGAATAAGATTCCTGCATGGAAAGCAAACTAACAAACCAGAACAAAATTTAAACAAAACAAAACAAAAACAAAACCCAAAGCAACAAACAGAACTGTGCCCGTGACATTTAGATCAGCACTATACAGTTTACCATATTAAAATACAGTTACAAATAAGCTCCAGAAATACTGTTCTAGCAAAGCAAAAAGGCTGCATGCTGTTCACAACAATATGTGGTTAGGGCTTCACTTAACACACTCCTCCTCAAAGAAATGACCTCCTAATTAAGCAATTGTTCACAGAAATTGCATCCCAAGTACTGAAGGAAAGTGAAAGCTTGTGACTCTTTCATTTTGTATTTTAGTACTATGAACTGAAATACAGTTTATCATAAACTTAGATTTTTCTTCACCCTGCTGTTTATAGTAAAAAAAAAAAAAAAAAAAAAAGGCATACAAACATGAAGCTGTGAATCCAGTTTTAAATTCTTCTGGTGCCAAAAGACTATTTGTACTCTTCACACTCTGTAAAAATCTAGCTCCCACTTCAGCTCCTTTACTTACAAACCCGACTATGGTGCTTGTGGTTGTGCCACAGTATTTAGGACTTCACAGCTCAGATAATTCTAACATCCTAACACTTTAATTCTCTTGACCACAAAGCAGATTCATTGGCTATAAAAAAGGTATCAAGCGTAAAGCAAGTCAAAACTTGGGACGTGTCTTATTTATCTGTGCAGTTCTTGAGTTTACTTACTGGGTTCTCAGTTTAGTCAGTAGGTCTGTTCTGCAGGAATCCTGCTTGCTTTTACCTTTTGCCTTTTCCTTCAGTGCCTGTATTATATGAGCTGAATTTACTGATGATTTTCCTGAAAGGAAGAGAGAGACTGTAAACCAAATGCTCATTATTCTATGCATGAAGCTGTGCTGAGATTATTCATGGAAAGCCTGTGTCTACTGTCTTTCTGATACCATGGTTTCTCACTTCAGGCTGTAGACAAGGAGCTCTTCTTTCTTCTGAGAATATTTTAGTGGTGTTTAATTGTTTGCTGTTGTAGATAGTTGTTGTATTGGCTAACTGTTGCATTTCATTTTCACTTTTGTCACAGTAGAATTGCAGTAAGGCAGCCACATGTAGTAGTACATTACATGTATGCAGACTTCAGGGAGGAGTACTTCTGTTTTGTAGGTTGTTCAGAGACAGGACATAAAAGGGTATTTCCAAGAGTAGTTGTTACGTGGCTTGGTCTAAAAGGTTCAAAACAGAAGGTGAGAGCAAGCTCCACTTCCAAAGCTCTTTCATAGTAATAGTCCATCACAACTCTTCTTTAACTTAGCGTGTGACTTAGATGCTCGTTGAAGTCAGACTATTTAGGCAAGGTTAGGCTTCCTCTGAGAAGAGTAACCTATACTTCCATTCTCAGGTAGTGCTGCAGCTTCTCTTTGGCTCTTGAAGTTTGAAGTCTGGGACAGGGAGCCTAAAGCAATACAAATTATATCAGTGCTGCAGCAGAAGTCAGGGAACATTGACATGGCTAAAGCCTCTTAATCCTCCTTGATGTATGCATGCCTAAGCATATCTTGCTAACCAAGCCACTCGTGCAGGTGTGGAAAGGACTGTGCAGTCACTTTGACATTGCAGTATTCAAGCATGGAGAAAGACCATCATTGTATTCAGGCTGAGTCCTGCTGTTTGTCATTTATTAATGTTGTGACATTTATGCAATAAACTCTTTCCTGCTTGTGAAACAATGTCACCTCAGGACATTGAGGTGCTTGAGCATGTCCAGAGAAGGGCAACAAGGCTGGGGAGAGGCCTCGAGCACAAGCCCTATGAAAAGAGGCTGAGGGAGCTGGGATTAGTTAGCCTGGAGAAGAGGAGGCTCAGGGGGGACCTTCTTGCTGTCTGCAACTACCTGAAGGGTGGTTGTAGCCAGGAGGAGGTTGCTTTCTTCTCTCAGGCAACCAGCACCAGAACAAGAGGACACAGTCTCAAGCTGCGCCAGGGTAAGTTTAGGCTGGAGGTGAGGAGAAAGTTGTTGACTGAGAGTGTCATTGGCTACTGGAATGGGCTGCCCAGGGAGGTGGTGGAGTCAGCGTCCCTGGAGGTGTTCAAGGCGAGTTTGGACGTGGCACTTGGTGCCATGGTCTGGTCTTGAGGTCTGTGGTAACAGGTTGGACTTGATGATCTTTGAGGTCTCTTCCAACCTTGGTGATACTGTGAGACTGAAATCTCTTCTGGGAGACCCCAATAAGCACTGTAGTCCAGGGGTGTTTGCTGAATGTGTTTAATATGTGCGTAGCCATCAGTATGCTCATGATGAAAGGTCCTGTATAAATTAATCAGCAATATTACTAATGTCAGGTTTTATGAACCTGACACATTCCTATGTTGTATAAACATCAGCTGATCCATTTGCATGAGTCACTTATCTTCTAACAAGGAAACTTTATGGTTCATGATTTTGCATCAAAAGTTAATCGTTGTCTCCTGGCTTCATTAGTGTTCAATAAAATGGACCTTCTTGGAGAACATTCAGTGAGTGTAGATGGATGTGACACTTATGACACTCCAAGTGTATACCACAAAGGAATAACAAATGAGTATTGCTTACATGTTCAGCATTACTTTTAGGAGGCCTGTAGAGAGTTTGGTCTCTGTTCGCGCTAATCTTATGTCAGTGACTGTCATATTACATTAACAAATTTTAATCTTTGTTAATGTGATAGAAAGTTGCTAATACAATGAGACTCATTATATTAACAACTTTTGCATCATGTTAGCAAAAGCAAAATTTGCTAACAGAATGCAAAAATTACCAATATGATGAGGTAATCGTTATCATTATTCTAGCACTTGATTATATTAAGCACCTACTAACATTTTTCATATGAAATCACAATTCAACTGTACTGGGATTTTCTAGAGGAGTTTGTGGTGCCTAAATAGGAAACTACATATATTTCTTAACACAGGCTTTTGAGAGGCGTGGAGCTTTGTTTTGTATTTCAACATCAATAACACTTAATAAAAAAAATATTTTCAAATTCGGTTTCTTGACATAGCAAACTTTTTTTTTTTTTTTTTCCTGTAAAACAGTGAACCATACAATGAGCTATGTCATGACTAAACCAGTAAGAAAGTAAAAAGGGGATATGGATCACTCGTGGTGTTACATCACCTTTTGGCTTTGATAAGTAATTCCACACTGCAAGTCCCATTTTGCAGCATATAAGAACTTATTTACACAATAGTTCATTAAAGCCTGTTCATTTCATTCGTGGTTTTTTGTAGCAAGACAGATGTATTGCAGAGTATTTGCATGTAAGATTTATATTCTTCCCTGATTACCTTATAACTGTCCATTAATATTATACCAAGATTAAATTGGTTTTAGTATTTTAATATACAGAATATAATCTAAGAGCAAACCCTTTTGACTGCAATATATAATGTGCTACATAGAATTTCTTTGAAAACAGTGTGGTTGTTATTATGTTTCTCTATAAAGCCTTCATTCTTACACAGTCTGTCTAGTAACAGATTTTTAACTCTAAAGATTAGCTGTAAAGATTGAGGGGATGGACCTCAGCATACAGGGGAAGGATTATTTACAAGGTCCTGCAACAACAGGACAAGGGGCAATGGGTTTAAACTGGCAGAGGGGAGATTTAGACTGGATGTCAGGAGGAAGTTCTTTCCAGTAAGGGTGGTGAGACACTGGCGCAGGTTACCCAGGGAGGTTGTGACTGCTCCCTCCCTGGAGGTGTTCAAGGCCAGGTTGGAGGAGGCCTTGAGTGAACTGTACTAGTGGGAGGTGTCCCTGCCTATGGCAGGGGGTTGGAACTAGATGATCCTTGAGGTCCCTTCCAACCTTACCATTCTATGATTCTATGATACAGTCTTCATGAACAATCCATAATGATAATGGGCAAACTTTACAAGCTGCTTGCTGCCATTTAAGTAGCAGAGTGGAGGAAAATGGAGAGAATATTTTTTTATATATAAAGGCAGACATCTGAGGTCAGGTGGAGGATGGAACTTCTCAATTACAAACTTAATATCCAGTCCATTTGAGCACCTGCAATGACTTCAGATGAATATACTTGAATTTTTCTATGCTCAAAGAAAAGGACCACTTGCAAGAGATCCACTGCAGATGTCCTTAGCTTCAGGATCTACTCTTACCTTAATACAAATCAGCTTCTAGAGAAAGTGCATCAGAATATTCTAATTTAAAGCCAGCAACAGGAGGAAGGGAAAGGTCAAAAAGTTTATTCCTTCTGAGGAAAATACTTTTTTTTTTTTTCCCTCTGCTACTGATTACTTAGAAACCACTGCAGAGTTTTAATCCTGTTGGTGGATGAGTAAGCAAGAGAAGCATCTCCTGCCACAGATGTTTATATAGAAGAGGAAATTCTTAGGAGCACAGAGATTCATGTAATATATGAGTAAACATTGTCATCGAATCATAGAATCAACCAGGTTGGGAGAGACCTCCAAGATCATCCAGTCTGTCACCCAGCCCTAGCCAATCAACTAGACCATGGCACTAAGTGCCTCATCCACTCTTTTCTTGAACACCTCCAGGGACTCCATCACCTCCCTGGGCAGCCCATTCCAATGCAAATCACTCTCTCTGTGAAGAACTTTCTCCTAATATCCAGCCTAGACCTCCCCAGCATAACTTGAGAGTGTGTCCCCTCATTCTGTTGCTGGTTGACTGGGAGAAGAGGCCAACACCCACCTGGATACAGCCTCCTTTCAGGTAGTTGTAGACAGCAATGAGGTCACCCCTGAGCCTCCTCTTCTCCAGGCTAAACAATGCCAGCTCCCTCAGCCTCTCCTCACAGGGCTGTGCTCCAGACCCCTCACCAGCTTCGTTACCCTACTCTGGACACATTCCAGTCCCTCAACGTCTCTCTTGAATTGAGGGGCCCAGAACTGGACACAGTACTCAAGGTGTGGTCTGACCAGTGCTGAGTACATGGGAAGAATAACCTCCCTTGTCCTACTGGTCACACTGTTCCTGATCCAGACCAGGATGCCATTGTCTATCTAGCCCACTAGCTTGTCTTTTAGAGTAGCTGGTACCAAATATTTCCAAACCCTGTGTAGAATCTACAGAATGGTAACTGTAAGTTGAGGCATGATGCTTAACATCTCATGTAAATTTTATTATACGTAGTGTGATGTGGTTATTCTTGTTAGTCTCACAGATATTGAGCTCTTTTTTGTAGTTTTTATATGCATATTGATTGTGCATTGCATACATTAAAAGTTGTGGGGGAGAATTATCTCTTTTTATCATTTTGTCTTCATCAGCTGGAAATAGGCTTTCACTTTATTGAAAATCCCCTTGCTCTTATATAATCTTCTGCATATCATTCATTATTTTATGTACCTTTTTTTCATATCACTTCTTATTTATCATCTCTCAAAGATAAATATTTGTAGTCTTACTAATTTCTCTTCAGATGTCCTACTAGATTTTTCTGTTACCATTCTCTCTTTTAATAGAGAATGACCAGAAGTGAACACAACATTCAGTGTAAAACTTGGACTTTTAATTTACATAATGACATTGTAATGCTTTCTTTGCTAATTTATTAGTTTTATATTGCTTTTTATTCTTCTAGCATCTCATTTAACTTTTTAGTCATAATGGTCTCCATACAGAACAGATGTTTTCACTGAGATGTTTACCTTTCCTTCTATTACCTAGCTATAGCTATTTAAAATACCTCAATATACAGGAGTAATTTCTACAGGAGTGTGTGCTGCACATTACACTTGTTAGAATAAAATTTCATCTCTTTCTCTAATTGTTCAGTTGTATGCCCTGACTGCTACTTAGGTCACTCTCATGTTCCTCCTGATCATCTTTCAATGTAATTTTAAGTCTTTCTACATTTTTAAGTCTTTCTGTATTGACTCTCACTTTTACTTGGATAGAATAACACAAAGCAGATAGGAAGTCTGCATTTAGCACAAGTAGGTAAAATGTTAAAGACTGTCCCCTAAGATATGCCAGGTAGGCCAAAAAACAGGTTCCTGTGCTTCACTCCTCCCCTCTGTTCTTCAGTACTGCATCTAAGATAGAACAAAGATCTAACTTCTGTTAAAAGAGAAGCTCTCCTTTATCGCATGTGTTGTCCTGTAAATTGTAGTGTGAACAAAAGCATCCTAAATGTCAGATAACAGAGGAAAATTGTTTATAGAATCATAGAATGGTAAGGTTGGAAGGGACCTCAAAGATCATCTAGTTCCAACCCCCTGCCATAGACAGGGACACCTCCCACTAGTACAGGTTACTCAAGGCCTCCTCCAAACTGGCCTTAAACACCTCCAGGGAGGGAACAGCCACAACCTCCCTGGGCAACCTCTTCCAGTGCCTCACCACACTCACTGGAAAGAACTTCCTCCTAACATCCAGTCTAAATCTCCCCTCTGCCAGTTTAAGCCCATTGCCCTTCGTCCTGTTATTACAAGACCTTGTAAGTAGTCTCTCCCCAACTTTCCTGTAGACCCCCTGGATAGATACTGGAAGGCTACTGTAAGGTCTCCTGGAAGCCTTCTCCAGGCTG
>VWZE01000054.1:101839-146352 GCA_013396675.1 Eubucco bourcierii
GGGGGATTGGAAACAAGAAGTTGGGGAATATTATTCAGGCTGCTTTGACAGCATTTTGTTATTTAAGACATAAATCAAATTTGGAACTTCCTTTTTCCTGAGGGAAAAATTGTTTATCTGAATTTGAATGTGTTTGTGAATCAGACCTAGGGATAGTGTTTTGCTGTTGCTGTGTAATAGCAATTATTTGCATTGCTTTACATTGTTTTGCTCTACAGCATTAAGGTAGTTGGGTTGCCCACAGATACATAGTATACCTCTAGATCACTGCAGGATCAGAGCCATGGAGCCCACTTAAGTACTTGTTTATCCACTAACATCAGAAAAACTCTTCCAACATGAAAAGTTAAACAGAGCATGCATGACTGGTTTGTGGGATCTGGTCCCAAGATTATTCCCAAGGCAGAGCCCGTTGAATCATAGAATCATAGAATACTAAGGTTGGAAGGGACCTCAAGGATCGTCTAGTTCCAACCCCCTGCCACAGGCAGGGACACCTCCCACTAGTACAGCTCACTCAAGGCCTCATCCGATCTGGCCTTGAACACCTCCAGGGAGGGAGAAGCCACAACCTCCCTGGGCAACCTGTGCCAGTGTCTCACCACCCTCACTGGAAAAGACTTTCTTCTAACATCCACTCTAAATCTTCCCTCTGCCGGTTTAAACCCATTGCCCCTCATCTTGTCATTACAAGACCTTGTAAATAGTCCCTCCCCAGTATTCCTGTAGGCCCCCTTCAGATAACTGGAAGGCTACTCTAAGGTCTCCTGGAAACCTTTTCTTCTCCAGGCTGCAGAGCCCCAACTCTCTCAGCCTGTCCTCATAGAAGAGCTACTCCAGCCCTCTGATCATCTTTGTGGCCTCCTCTGGACCCACTCCAACAGTTCCATGTCCTTCCTGTGCTGAGGGCTCCAGAACTGCACACAGTACTCCAGATGGGGTCTGATGAGAGCAGAGTAAAGGGGCAGAATCCCCTCCTTTGCCCTGCTGGCCACACTGCTCTTGATGCAGCCCAGGATTCGGTTGCTGTCTGGGCTGCATGCTCACACTGCAGGCTCATGTTGAGCTTATCATCAACCCAGACCCCCAGATCCTTTCCCTCAGGGCTGCTCAGGATCAGAGCTCAGAGTGTGGTTCATAAAGAATTACATAGAAGGAGATAAGTAGATACTGTGAATTGGCTTCTGGTTCATACTGTCTTCCCATCTGGCTCTATGGCTCTTAGTAAATGTCCTAACATGTATAGCACTTTCAGCTGGGCATAGTGGGTCACAAATTCATGCCCTTTGGAATGCACAATGTGTTCCTTGTGTCCAGAAATTTCATCCTGCATTAGCTGCTTTGGGAGTGGAAAGTGAAGCAGATTCTTCCTTTAGTAGTATCTGGCAGAGATATTTAAGGACACACAAAGGCAAGTGCTTTCCCCACAGAGTACACTGTTAGCTGTTTTGCAAAGACAATCCAGACTTACCTTTTGTACTTCTAAGTCTGACAGTGTGTATGATGCTTTCATTCGTGCACAGTGAGCACTGACTTTTATCATACTATTACTATTCTAAACTCACAGTTTCAGAGGTTTATAACTCAACTGTATGTTTTAGACTCAGTAAATTCAACCCAGGAGCACTATTTTCTCAGTGTAAGAGACTTTTTCAGTTGTGACATCTTTAGACTTGGTTTATTTCAGGAATTGTCAAAGGTCTTTGATTACATATTTTTTTAAGAAACTGTCCTCAAAAGTTAATTGCTGTAGAGTTTGACTCTGATAATCCTCGGATTTATAGAATCATGGACTCATAATTTTAAAACAAATAAATACATAAATAAAAAGGCCAAGTGGTAGGCATTTGACATAACTCCTGAGAAATCCTAATGAACCATATTTTATATATTCCTGTGCTAATCTCACTGCCATCAGTGGGAGTGTTCTATACACATCCTGTTTTTAACATCCTGCGTGCACAATCACCATTAGCATTGCCAGAGTACCCATAGTTGGTGGGTGCAGCTCTCCCTACAACTTTGCACTGTCTGTGTAATGATTCTCTCCTGAGAGAAATTCAGAAAGCTGTTCATAAATTGTTCTGGACTTTTAGGTAACTAATCCCATCTCACACAGACACTTTCTGGTAACCACTTAAGAGGTACCACCTCAGAATACATATTTATATGACAGACACTGTTGCAGTCTGTCAGATAAACTATGTGTGTTTTACAACATTCAATTAGAGATCTGTAGGTTTGTACTTTGCTCTGGTGAGACCTCACCTGGAGCACTGCGTCCAACTCTGGAGCCTCCAATACATGGACCTGATGGTGTGGGTGCAGAGGAGAGCCATGAAAATGATCAGAGGGCTGGAGTACCTCAGTTATGAGGACAGGCTGAGGGAGCTGGCATTGCTCAGCCTGGGGAAGAGAAGGCTCCAGGGAGACCTAATAACAGCCTACCAGTACCTGAAGGGGACCTATAGAAAGGCTACATAGACCTGATTACAAAGGTCTAGTGATAGGACAAGGGGTAATGGGTTCAAATTAGAGAAAAGCAGATTTAGATTGGATGTCAGGAACAAGTTCTTTACTATGAGAGTAGCACTCTGCATATGAATCTCAGTTTCTGCTTTAACATCCTGTTGTTGACCTTCTTCTGCAAAGTTGCTCGCAGCTGGTGTCCTTGTCCTTTAGATGAACCTTCATGCAGGCTGTGAAGCTTTTGGTTCACAACTACCAGTTATGACAATTGTTAACAAAAGTTGGATTGCTCACGTGTCAAGTTCCAGGTTGTGCAGGAAGGTGGTTGAGGCCCCATAGAATGGTAAGGTTGGAAGGGACCTCAAGGATCATCTAGTTCCAACCCCCTGCCATAGGCAGGGACACCTCCCACTAGTACAGCTCACTCAAGACCTCGCCCCACCTGGCTTTGAACACCTCCAGGGAGGGAGCAAACACAACCTCCCTGGGCAACCTGTGCCAGTGTTTCACCACCCTCACTGGAAAGAACTTCCTCCTAACATCCAGTCTAAATCTCCCCTCTGCCAGTTTAAACCTATTGCCCCTCATCCTGTCATTGCAAGACCTTGTAAATAGTCCATCCCTCCCCAGCCTTCCTGTAAGCCCCCTTCAGATACTGGAAGGCTACCATAAGGTCTCCTCAAAGCCTTCTCTTCTCCAGGCTGCAGAGCCCCAACTCTCTCAGTCTGTCCTCAGAGGAGAGCTGCTCCAGCCCTCTGATCATCTTTGTGGCCCTCCTCTGGACCTGCTCCATCCCTGGAGATATTCAAAGTGAGGCTCAACAGATAACCTCATCTAGTTGAGGATGTCCCTGGTGACCACAGGGGAGTTGGACTGGATGACCTTTAGACATCCCTTCCAAACGAAACCATTCCATTCTACATTACAGCAGTGCTACAGTAGCACAACCGCAGTGCAATGGCAACACTATGCCAACTCAACTGCAACACAATGGCAACGAAATGGCAACACAGTAACAGCAGTATAGTAATGTAAATTAGTATAGTATAGTGTAGTAACAGTATAGTAACAGCAAAATAGCATTAAACTTAGGATACAAGGTGACATGAGCCCAGAAAATTCCAAGGCCAAGTACACTGTACTATATGTCAGATGTTTTCCTTTCTTTCATAAAACTGTGTGTGAAAGAGAAATTTTAATTTCATCTACCTGGGAACGGTACATATGTATGACAACCTGATTATTTTTCCAGCTTGAGATATTGTGTGTTTAATTAACATTACTTCTGTGTGTTTAGGTAATTACTGTTAGAACACGAGGACTTACTGTACTTATTTCCCGTGCTAGGGTATAATGTGCTGGACTGCAACAACAGCCCTTGTTAAAGTGATTTTAGCATTTCTTTACACAGCAGGAAGCACCCATGCTGTGGTTTCTTAATGTACTCTTTAAATACTGCACTGTAGAGTAGCATACAATAAAAACAATAATTAATTATGATCCTTGTTTTACCAGTGCTGCTGGTATCCCAGTAACCCTGGTTGCTGTTTCAGGATTCCACTGTCCTGCACCCAGAAGCACATATCCTTCCTTTCAGAGTTTTATTTTTTAAGATGATATTGCTGAACAGAGCTGAAATTTTTTTGAGAACAAGTTTGTTGCACGGATTGTGATGGCTTCACATTTGTTCAGGTCTCCAAGGAGCAACACCAATAAATGTGAAAGAGATGGCAGCAGAGTGTCATAGTTTCCCATTTCCACCAGGATGGGGGGGAAAAAAAACCCAAAAAACTAAATTAAAGCTAACCTTAAATGTATAATCTGTCCTTGGGAGCAAGAGCTAAAGAAAAAAAAAAAAAAAAAAAAAAAAAAAAAAGTGGATATAGCTTCTTCAAGCTCTTGGCATCCCTTACGAGAAAAAATTGGTTCTAAGGGTCTCTGATCTTGTGTTTTAGTAAAATAGAACTGCACGGCTGACTGACAGTTCTGATCTAAAGCATTTACGTTTAAGTTTTGATCTCTCTGCTTTTGATTAAAACTAATGAGCTCATTTAATTCAAAATGGGAATCTCTGATAAGAGAAATAAGGTTGATGTGATTGGATTAGAGGGGCAAATTAAACTCTTAGAGCAGAAGTTTGTGCTTATATAGTGTATTAAAAAGCTGTTGGCGTATTATGGCGTGTTAGATGATGAGAAAAATTTCATAGTAATTCATATTTAATCAGAAGAAATGAAAGTACTAAATATAACATGGCTCTGCTTTTCCCTCGAGTGATAAAGAGCTGTACATTTAAAATGACATCGAATTCATGCTCTCTAAAACAAAAAAAAAAAATAATCTTAAGGGAGACACTAAAGAAAGGGGCACTGTTGTCAGTTATTTCATCACAGCGCCGATGAAATGTCACAAACACAAGACCACATTAAATCAAGGACAATTCTGTGTAATCCTTAGCTCACAAACAAGTATTTTCTGTTTCTGTCGACTGCTTAACAAATGTTTTTTAAACACTTGAGTACATTCTGCTAGGAGTTTGGTCATTTTTCCAAAACAATTACCAGAGTAATTTCAAAATAACTTTTTTGTTCAGTGTTAATTACTCACTGCAGCTGAAAGTTACTCTCCAGTAATGCTCCGGAGTTTTCCCATAAGCAATGTTTTGGGGAGAGATAGGTTATCAGGAATAAAAATAGTGATAATAAATGCAGTGTAAAGGTTACCTCAGTGCTGACTGGAGTTGTGCCTATTGTTTTATCATGCTTCATACTAAGAATATATTATTTACTATTTTAAGTGGTTGCATTTAAGGAAGTGAGAAGCACAGATGAAAGCGCTAGTCTGAGACAGAAAATATCTTTTCCATTGGACTACGAAGGTATTTCATTAGTAACTAATTAGTCACCAATAATTAACAATGATGATGATGACAACAATAATAATGTGCATCGTTTACTTGAGCATTTTTTGCCTTCAGGCTGCCTAGTGCTTTATTGATAATAATTAACCCTCAGTAATGGGGAAACCAAGGCACTCAAACCTAGCAGTGACATGCCCTAGGTATCACTGCAAGTGAGGAGCCAAGTGAAGAGCCCTGAGTATCACTGTGAGTAGGTCTAAGGAATGAAAACCTGCAGAATTTGTGGTCTGTTTCAGCAGACAAAATTGGATATCTCAGTGAGACTTTGCCTTTCACAAAATACTGAAGAACTCTCCGTTTTGTAAAACAATGCCATAACCTGACAGAATAGCTCCACTCATAATCAAATTGTGCAAGAAAGAGTTAATGAGGCAAATCTTTTTTTTTTTTAAAAAAATCTATGAGAAAAATAACTTGAAAATGAGACTTACTGAGTATACATATATTTTTCAAATTTTTTTTCCTAAGTAAACGTTTTCTAAATGAGGGAAATTGATTACAACACTCTTAGCACCCATCAGTCATTTATTTTTAGTGAGTTCAAGGATTGCACCTGAAAAATGGCTTAGAAGGGATGTATAAATTCTAAGTTGTGTGTATTTTTTTTTGTTGTTGTTTTTTTTTTTTTTTCTCTCTTCTCTAGTGGAATCTACAAGCCCCAGTTTACTAACCACTGACAACACTCTAGAGCGCTCTTTTTTCATCCGGATGAAATCTACACTGACCAAGCGAGGAGTGCACATCAAATCGTCAGGATACAAGGTAAGGGTTGTGCTGTAGCATGAAATACTGACATCTTGAAATTATGTTCATTCATGTTCCAGGGACACATTGATAGACAGAGAAAGGAGCTATTTCACATTTGCATATATCTCGTTCCTTTTGTTAAAGAATCCTTAATGCAATATTTCCAACCCGAGGTTTGGTTTTGGTTCCACACCCCTCCATTAAACTGATCATCGTTGCAATAAACGTTGATGTTAACAGCATGATAGCCTTCAAAAGAGCAATGCTTCCAGAGTAAAAGTATATTTTGCCAGTAAAAAGGTGAGTCCAACATCATCTTTTTCCATAGTGGAAAATCACTGATCATTTTATTAGACCGTTGGTTGTCTTTGAGTTATGTTTTTCCCAGAGAGGTAAGATTTCTTCGAGCAGACGGTATGCTAGAGCTATTTAGCTTTGCTACCATTCTGGCTGAAGGAAACAACAAGCCACAATAAGTCCTTCTTCACCATTTTTCTTTCATTGTCTGTCTGAGGGGCATCTGCTGCTGGGGAGTATATTTGCTGAATTTCAGGCTCTTTTAAGATACGAAAGTCTCTTGTTCCTTATCAGCAGTAAGCTCATTTTTCTTCAGTCGTATATCGCTCATAACGCCTGGAGCAATCAGTGGCTTTGCAGTGTACTAAAACTTAGAAGGAACAACACATTTTAAGCGTTGTCAACTTGTGGAATGAAATATGTCATCCATGTACAAGATAAAAGAGTGGTGCAAAAAAGTAAGTCTGATGATATGTGTGTGTTTAAAGATGTCGCTTGGCAGTGTTCATTTAAAAACTTTGGTTTACAAGTGTTTTTTCTTCAGTTTTCAGAGGAACATTTAGAGGAATTTTGGAGTAGAATTCCCCAACTCACTTTTGCACTAAAATTCTTTGTGAATATAGCATTGAGGTATTCTACCTGACCAGTAAAATTCTGATACAGATGTCTTCTGTGCTAGCAAATAACTGGAAGTCCTTCTGTTGGATTATTTCTGGGTCAAGATGATTAAAGCAGTTGCAAATGGAAGTTTAGGCCCAAATCAGTGATTTCATGACACCCCACAAGTTTTGATCTGTGTATTGCTTAACTGTCAATATTTTAAGGAGTGCACTTGCACCTGGATGTGCTTGTTCACACAGAGCAGTTTATAAGTCTCAGAAGCTACCAAGAGCAGGAAGTGTACTGGCAGTCTGAGGAGGAGGAGGAATATGAATGAATGGGTAGGTTATTGCAGGTATACTGGTTTTCATGGTTAGGCATGGTCCACCCAGGTTAGGCTGAAGAGAGATTGTCAGAGAACTTGCTTTGCTGGATACTTTTGCTGCAGTAGTCATGGGAAAGAATAGAGAATTCATCTGTGCATTTTGTAGTATTCACATTTTTTTGCCAGATGTAGGTGAGAACAAAAAGGAGGACACATGAGTGACCGTCACTCTCTCTTCTTGGACTCAAACAGTCTAATGCTAGTCTAGGACCACAAAAAGGACTTATCTAGAATGGGCTGATTGCACAAAGTGTGTATTTTATTCATTACAGTAAAGATTTTAAAATTCTTAGTAGACACTTTACTCACAAGAAAGAAATAGTAATGTCTATCATACAAATACGATTTCATTTGCTATAGACCTGCTAATAGCTTATGGAAACCCTGAAAACCATAACTGAGATGTCACAGGTAGAGCAGAATGAATTTTGAAAGTTCAGAGTTGTTTTAGCCAGCTTTTTGTAGAAGTAAAGAAAGGGGGAGGAGAGAGGAAGGTGGTGGGCAAGTATGATAGTCAACAAAATGTCTGTAAATTTGGGTATTTCAACTTTTTGCAGGAAGCATCATCAAGTCAGCACAAGTAAAATTGCATAAGCAGTGTATATTTACACCTAGGCAGGTGTAAATATAGAGGTATACCTCTTCTGCTTTTTGATGGGTTTGAGGATTTGTAACTGGCAGTTTGGCTGACTTCAGGTGTGTCCAGCCATACGAATTGCACTTTGACAGTTTTTGAAAAGCGTGGTTATTTGCGCTCTGTGTTCTGTGGAAGGAGAGATATCTGCAGCCTCAGTGAGCCCCAGAAAAATTGCATATTCGTATTTTAGAAGAGTTGGATCACATTTTTAACCAAGTGTTGAAAACTACTGCTTTGTTTAAACATCATTCTCAGTTGGTCTATTAGACAAACATAGTAAAACTCAGGCGCTATATTGGATGTCATTCACACTTTTAGATAAGTTACCAATCTATTAGTTCATTTCCAGAAGTCCAGTGCCAGAGCAGAGTTAAAGCTTCTATAATTTGTTAAGATACATGTTTTATTAAAATTAAGAAAGATCCATGAGCCTTGTGTAGATGAACAGCTGTGAGGAATTAACAGAGGGAAGGATGCTGACATGATATTAACAAAGCTCATGGGAAGAACTGGCAGAGTTCTTCATCAGAGGTCTCTGGAATACCTCCAGCACTTAGGAAACTCTATGCTAGCTGGGGTCTTATGCAGCAGAGGTCCTGTGGGAATTCTTGTGGAACTGGCTGACTCACTGTCTCACACCTTCAAAATGTAAGAGAACACTGAATTTTTCCTCTGCAAAAAACAAGGGCTCCCAGCTAACAGCTTCCCTTGAGCTATTCTGTGGGTGGGTAACATTCCTGAATCAGCATGCAAACACTCATCAGGAGCAGTGTGCTGGGAACTCTGTATTTTATGTGAGTCACTTTTAGCTCTGTCAAGGTATTCAGCTTCCCCTGGATTCAATCCTCCAGCAGTGACAAAACTTTTCGTCTTTCTGAAGTGATTTTGTTCCAAACCCTTACTGAGCTTTACATTTTTTTTTTCTTTCTTTGAGGACTGCTGATTAATGTTTCCTTTACATAGACAATGACTGAGGTGGTCCACCAACTACTTAGCCAGTTTTCAGAATGAGTGAGTCCTGCCTCAGGAAATCATATAGGATTGAAAACAGAGAATGAGACAGATTAGTGATTCAGGTTGATCTAGTCAGGACTGATTATCTGTCAATAGAAACGTTGAAACAAAAGTCTCTCTGATAGACTTACTCTTATGTATACCTCAAATAGACACTGTTCCAGACCATTCTGACATGAGATGAACACTGTTTATAGTCCCTTCCTGGACTGACTTAATTAGTCCCAAATTATATGTAAAGGTAGAGGTAATGGCCTTTCTCCATGAATTATGTTACCTTAAAAATTTGGAATGGGAAAGGGGTTTCATGATTAATCCTTCCTCTCTCCTTCCTTTTCATTATTCCCTGGCAAGCTCCATGAATTGGATTTTCCAATTCTTAGTATTGTTAGCTTGGGGGAAAAGTGTAGGAAAAGGGAATACAGTGCTGGGGAGCTGCTTAGTTTTCAGAGAGTAAATCTACAAAAAAAGTTAAATAAAATGTAATGAGCTGATAAAACACAGAGAAAAGCTGAATAAGAAAAGAATTGTCATTCCATTCACTGCAAGCCTGTGAATGTATCACTAGTACAGCTGTTGTTTAAGATGCATGATGCAGATACTTACTGGTTTTCTCTGCTGAAATTGTATCACATCTTCTTTTCTTTTTTTTTCTTTCTTTATATTTTTTTCATCAGTAAAATTTCATATTTAATTTGGATTTTTGTTGTCTCCATTTTGTCTTCTTTTCCATTTGTTTTCCTCCGTTTGAGGGTCACAATTTTGTCCACTTAACAGTTATCCCCCCTGCGATGTTTCCCTTGCCTGACTTACTCAGGCATTTGTCAAAGCTAATTTCAATTGAAGGCTGCTTTGTTCAAATCCGGTGATACATTTCCTACTCTTCTCTAGTACCCTATTATTGCTTTGTCATGTTTACTTTCAAGTCAGATTGTGCTAGGATTTTCCTTATTCAAACATTTAGATCTCTTTAACAAAGTATAGCTGATGGGATGAAGCAGTCAAAACATCAAACATAGCAGCTACAGTTGCCAGCAGTTCCAGTTCATCAACTGATCAGATGTATATATCCATCCATTGTTTCATGGAGTAAGCTCTCATTATAGGCTTTTGCAGAGATGGATAAGGAAAACATGAGGAGATTCCACTATGCTTTTACTGTCACTGAATATGATATAACCAACATCTGTTGCCTCTTATCTCCCTAGAAGTCAACAATCAACCTTGTTCGTGATTGACCAAAAAGGGTTAAGGGCATCTTAAATATTCTTGACACTGTACCTTCCTATTTGAACTGATACTTTCAATCTGCTGTGCCTGGTTTTGCCCACTCAATGTCAACAAGAAACTTGTCTCCATGTCATTAAAACATCAAAGTCATTGAGGTCACAAGGCAACGAGTCTACTGCAGACTCTTCAGTGACTGGAAGTAAATATAGCGGCTATCATGTGCTGATCGAAATATTACTTAGAACCTTAGGCTTTTGAGCCTGTATTACTGAGTAAAGAAGTAGTTGCTACATTACTTGGATACTCCTGCCTTGAAGTGAGGCCTTGGTGTCTTTGAGAAGTGCCTTGAGACCATAGGATAATATATCTATTATTGCCTTTGGAGGTAAAGGAAATGGGCTTTGTTTCAGCTATTTGTATACAACATTCAGGAGTTTTGAAGTCCTTTAATGTGACACAGAAGTGTTAGCCCTGGATAGAAGTACATGTAAGCCTTGTGTTGCTGCTCTACAGAATCACAGCTCTTATCAGTGCCAAGAGCAGGTATTTACATCTGATTTTCTTTCTAGTGGTCTTTGCATACAAGTGAATTGTGTAAAATAAGCAACCTTAAACAATCTGATCAAATTGCGATGAAACAAGCAAAGTTCTCTTCATTATCTATTAAATCTGAGAGGATTATTGAGCCTAACAACATTGTCTGAGCTACCAGTGGACATACTGCATGTAAATAGATAAAATGCCCTTTAAAGAATTTGGCTTAGCATGCGTAGTTTAGAAGTGTTGATATCTGGTTGCATGTCTTCGATTCAGTAATGGAGGATTCAAATTTGGTTAACTATACCTCATACATCACTTGTATATCAAAATATTTTTAATAATATTTAAAACTCAGCAAAAATGTCTTCACACATTAGTCTTTGTAGTTGACATGAATTCATGTCTTTGTTTTGTGTGAAGGTCTCTTTCTACTAACTTGTCGAAAATTAAGCATTCTCTGAGACTGTGGTCTCAGATTTTGCATTTAAAATCAGGAAGTCAGAAGATGGAAATCTAAATTCCTTGCTGAAACTTATGTCCATCTGTATTGGTTTGAGCTTAGCTTCTCAGGGGAAACCAATACAATAATAGTAGGATGCCTTCCCCTCTCTCCCCTCCTTTTGGAAAGGGGGAAAAAAAGGAGGAGACAGAAGAGGTAAAACCACTCAAAGAAGAGTCTGGCTATGATTTGGAAGGTAAAAGAAAAAAAAATACTTTAACAACAAATAAAAGGTATTTAAGGTAGGGGAGTTACAAATAGATATAGGGAAGGGAAAGCAAGATACAAAATATATATACAAGCAGATGGATGGTAGTGGATTGAAGAGATGTCCACCATGTGGTAGAGACTGGCCACGTGGTAGGACAGGAGAGTAGGAACAAGAATGGTGTCAGGCACACAGTCCATGAGGAGAGAGAGAGCAACAGGAAGTTCCTCTGTTTATTTAGGGCGTCCAGACAGAAAGTGGGAGTGGGCTAAATACTACACCTAGGATCAAGCAGACATGGGGTCAAGTTCTCCCAATGTCCCTACCCAGGAGGGTTAACCCTTTGCACCATCACAGGCCTGTTAATCAGCCTGTTTCATACTGTTCCTGCTTTCTTCACAATTTTAAAATAATACCTTTTGTTATTTCTTTGTTTTAGCCAAAGCTGAAGTGTTAGGCCAGATTTGTAAGTCTCAGTTGTGCACTTGAAGTAAGTGCAGCTTTTGGCAGGATTGCAGTTTGTTAATCCAAGAGGACAAGACAGACAAAAACCTTCCTAGAGAAGCAAGATTATGCCATTGCACTCGTGATACCATTTTCTTGACACAAACCAAAATCAAAGACTTTTGAAAGATGTAACTGGAATTCAGAAGCAATTTATCTCTACTCCAAAATCACTTTAAGGACCCAATACATTTTGGTTAAGAGTGCAGCACAAAGCCACCTTCCGTTTCAGGGGAATAGGAACAGGAAGGACAAAGAAAGAGAAGGCAGCTGGTTTCTTGCATAATGGTTTAATGATTAGTACAATTCTCGGATGCAGGCTATGTTAGAGTCAGATTTAATTCCCTCCTCAGCCCAAGGGAATCCACATATCCCACTTTCCATCTTGGCCTGAATTCTTTTCTTCTCTTCTAATATTTTTTTCCCCTTGAAGTATTTTCTGTCCTGGAAAGGTATCCTGACCTTTCTCTGTAGGAAGAAGGCAAACTGCAGAATTTAGTATTTCACCACATGGCTACTGCCACACCTCCTTAATTGAGGTGGAATAAGAAACCAACATCAGGAAGCATTATGTGAAGAGTTTTCTAAATGTCAGCACATGCATTCCCCAGACTTTTCAGCACTGGGAAGACTTAAAGGTAATTTGTCAGAGAGAAAGAACTGATCAAGAATTCACCCATGTAAATCGATGACCTTTTAGTCAAAAAGGAAGTCTCTTAGCTAGTAAAGATGCAGCATTACTTATAAAAGAACAAAATACTAATGGGCCAATCTGAGTCTTATGAAGTATCTACTTTTAGATGTAAAGATACGGTTCAAGAAAAGATGGTTTGTAGCAGGATTAAGAAGACTAGAGTTCATTTCATACCTTGCTGTAGAGCTGTGAGATTTTATTAGGGGAGCTGTCTGCAAAAGCTTGGTCTGCACCAGGATTTAGAAGACTAGAGTTCATTTCATGCCTTGCTGCAGAGCATCTAAATATATTGAGCAATTTTTGAAAGTAGTCAGCAGCTACTAAGTCCACCTTCTCAAAAAAGTATTTTCAGGGCTGAGCATCTTTAAAACGTGATTTATAGCACTGCTCTACCCCTGGAAACATGAATGTGTGTTAGGCATTCATTACTGCAGTAGTGCTAATGAAGCTAACCAGTTAGCATTATATAAAAGGCCTTTTTAACAGCAGTCTTCTTTAAAAGAAAACTTGAAGTTTTATAATCATTCCTCATGTTGACTGCAGCTGTAGTATTCCTGACACTTGTATCAGGATACAAAATTTCTCCTCAAAATTTGTCTTAAATGTTTATATGGCTTCAGAGGTGTAATTTTGTTGCAGCCTGTTCCATACTGTGTGAGTGGGAAATCACAAGCAGGATTCTGGAAGGGAAGAAAACATACCATTGAGCAAGTACAGATTCCTTTCTGGGAGATGTTCTGTTTTCACAAATGATGTTGCAGAAGAGTAAGTGATAGAAAAAGATAACATCACCTTCAAATTAGGAACAATTCCTTTGATTCTGATCTTTAGGAAGCATAATTCTGAAACTATCATTGTTAAAAGTCAATGGTTTTAGCAGTGGAAGAAAACTGAGGTCAAGATTTACTCTGATACATAATAAAATACTCAAATTGGACAGAGGTCAACTCCAAGCCATATCTGATATTCTTTCAAGCATCAAGTTACTGAGTTACAGATGTTAGTTGCCCTTTCCTAAGTAGCAATAATTATCTAGATGTGTGAACTAACAGTGTTGTGTGAGCCATGTTCCAGTGTTAATAAACAGAGATCATTTAGCAAGAAGAGAACAATGAGATCTCATCAGAGTGGGAACCTCTTATTACCAATGAGGAGACAGGTATTATGCTCCCAGTTAGGAATGCCAACTGGAAAAGAGAGGCCTTTAGTCCACAGAGTTTTCTTAAGTTACCCAGCAATGTTGTTAGCCACTGCTTATTGTTAGTAATTGTGAATATACCTTATATAGGAACAAAGGAAACCACACAGTACTCTCTGAATGATCATCAGCCAGAGTTTGCTCTAGGATAGAGAGATGCTGCTGCCAGCATCTCTGCTCTAACTGCTGCCAGAGGATCTATTTCGGCCCACCTCCTTTTCATAATATAAGTGTATTAGATGTGCAAATGCAGACACTAAGAGCTTTTTTAATTATCTCTATCACTCCCAACAGTTACAAGTTTTTGTCTGAAGTATGCTTTGGGCAGTATCATCTTTCCACCAGTCAAACTTCACTGGATGTGATACAGTCATTGAAATTCAGAACTAAGATGAAACAGAGTTCTTAAAGTTGCATTTCAGTGAATTAAAGGATCATCTAGTTCCAACCCCCTGCCATAGACAGGGACACCTCCCACTAGTACAGGTCACTCAAGGCCTCGTCCAACCTGGCCTTGAACACCTCCATGGAGAGAGCAGCCACAAGCTCCCTGGGCAACCTGTGCCAGTGCCTCACCACCCTCCCTGGAAAGAACTTCCTCCTAACATCCAGTCTAAATCTCCCCTCTGCCAGTTTAAACCCATTACCCCTTGTCCTGTCATTGCAAGACCTTGTC
Organism: Eubucco bourcierii; assembly: GCA_013396675.1. NCBI lineage: Eukaryota > Metazoa > Chordata > Aves > Piciformes > Ramphastidae > Eubucco > Eubucco bourcierii. The sequence continues at coordinate 116,458 of VWZE01000054.1, forward strand.
AATAGTCCCTCCCCAGTCTTCCTGTAGGCCCCCTTCAGATACTGGAAGGCTACAATCAGGTCTCCTCGAAGCCTTCTCTTCTCCAGGCTGCAGAGCCCCAACTCTTGTAGCCTGTCCTCAAAGGAGAGATGCTGCAGCCCTCTGATCATCTCCATAGCCCTGTAATTTTTCCTTCATCATTAATTATTGTCTTCAGTGCATGCTGAAATGTTAGCTGCCCACAATTCAGAACAATCAGGTTGTTTCTTTGTCCTGTTAAAGATGAATCCTTTTAAAAGTTCCTTTGTTTTTCCTGTTCCCTACTCCTCACATCTTCATAGTGACATAATGCATAAGTTAATTTATTTGCATTGTGCAACACTGAGATAGATACTGGATTATGATTCACCCCATCATCAACTTGGAAAAACATCTTTACTTCTCCTTTATTTTTTTAACCCATAATTCCCAAATGGTTTTTAAACTTTTTTACCTTTTGTGCAGATTCTTACCTGCAGAAAGCATGATGTTTTATCAGCTTTTTGATGTTGCTTATAATGTCATTTATATTAAGAAATGTACTTTAGCAACGTTGCTATGAGGCTGGTAAGTTCTGAAATACCAAGAGGTCAAGAAACTTGCCAAAGATAACAATACCTGTTTGATGTCAGGAGGAAGTTCTTTCCAGTGAGGGTGGTGAGGCACTGGAACAGGTTGCCCAGGGAGGTTGTGGCTGCTCCCTCCCTGGAGGTGTTCAAGGCCAGGTTGGAGGAGGCCTTGAGTGAGCTGTACTAGTGGGAGGGGGTTGGAACTAGATGATCCTTGAGGTCACAGTATCACAGTCCCTTCCAACCTTACCATATTATGATTCTATGATTCATAGAATCATAGAATGGTAAGGTTGGAAGGGACCTCAAGGATCATCTAGTTCCAACCCCCTGCCATAGGCAGGGACACCTCCCACTAGTACAGGTTACTCAAGGCCTCATCCAATCTGGCCTTGAACACATCCAGGGAGGGAGCATCCACAACCTCCCTGGGCAACCTGTTCCAGTGCCTCACCACCCTTACTGTAAAGAACTTCCTCCTAACATCTAGTCTAAATCTCCCCTCTGCCAGTTTAAGCCCATTGCCCCTTGTCCTGTCATTGCAGGACCTTGTAAATAATCCTTCCCCAGCCTTCCTGTAGGCCCCCTTCAGATACTGGAAGGCTACTATCAGGTCCCCTTGAAACCTTCTCTTCTCCAGGCTGAAGAGCCCCAACTCTCTCAGCCTGTCCTCATAGGAGAGCTGCTCCAGCTCTCTGATCATCTTTGTGGCCCTCCTCTGGACCCGCTCCAACACATTCATCTTCAGCTTCTCTTCCTAGCACATGAATATTGTCAAATCATCTCTGTTCCAGTACATCACACTTAATTTTTTTTTCAGACAGGTACTTCCTTTGTTTTGATGCTTGCCCTGAATACACAAAATGAGATGCAAAAGAAAAGAACAAAAATTCTCAGGCCAGGTAGTGTGAAGTTTAGCAGAATTGTCACAGAAAAGCCAGGAAATTATTAATTCCTGCTCTCAACTGGACTGCCACTGGCTGTAGAAGAGTTACTCTAAAATCCTTTTTCTTAGAAAGAAAAATAAGCAATGTACCATGAGGAAAAATAACCATTTTCCTGCCCCTTGTATTTAGCCCAGAGGAGCTGCCTGAGGCTGATGTTCTTGACACCTTGTTGTGGGAGAGGAGTAGGGATGATGGCATCCACTTGCTTGGCTAGCAGCTGGCTTGGCTCATTCCAAACTTTACCTTTCTTATTTCAAAGCAAACAAACTTATATAGACATTCTCTATTTGATTTCTAATGTTTTCATATCCACTACATATTTCTCCACCCCAAAGACTTTTAAGCTTTATCAACTTGCATGCATTAAGCACATGTGAAAATGGCAGGGAATCCTGCACTGTAGCTCTTTATATTTTGACCAAAGTCAAAGTATTAGCAAATCAAAGTACCCCACTTGCTCATCTGAATAATACCTCTCTGCACCTGCTCTTCACTGACTTTCTTGTGAATCAGTGGTTGCATAAGATCCAAGCTCCATTGTTTACTCAAAGGCCAAATTTATTAGCATAATAGTGAACTAGTCTTTTATACCTCACTTATTTGAATGAATGGATGACCAAAGGCACAGAGCAGTTTCCTTCACCAGTATGTGTTGCATGAAGCCAGCAGTCAAACAAGGACCATCACATGAGGCTTTCATTTCCTGTAGCTGTTGATTTAACCTGGTGCAGTGACTTCTGGATAGTGATCTGGATGCTGGTTTGCTGCTTTTACCTTCTAGAGCAGAAAATTGATCATAAGTGTTCCAGACTATCCTTCCCAGAAAGGATTTCTATAGTATGTATGGTTGGTTTTTTTCTGTATTGTCCAGAGTATATATGCATTACTATATAATCAAATGAGCCATTTTGCTTCTGTTTGTAAATGCTTATGGATGCTTCTTGATTTTTAATGCTGAAGAACAGCGTTTGGTTGAGTCCATCTGCTTTTACCCTAAGGAGAAGGGCCCAGGCCAGCCTCATGAAATTCAATAAGGCAAGTGTAAGGTCCTACACCTGGGTAGGCACAATCCCAAGCACAAATCCAGGCTGGGTGGTGAAGGGCTGGAGAGCAGCCCTGAGGAAAAGGACCTGGGGGTCTGGGGTGCTGAAAAGCTCAACATAAGCCTGCAGTGTGCATATGCAGCCCAGACAGCCAACCGAGTCCTGGGCTGCATCAAGAGCAGCGTGGGCAGCAGGGCAAGGGAGGGGATTGTGCCCCTTTGCTCTGCTCTCCTCAGACCCCACCTGGAGTCCTGTGTGCAGTTCTGGAGTCCCCAGCACAGGAAGGACATGGAAGTGTTGGAGCGGGTCCAGAGGAGGGGCAGGAAGATGCTCAGAGGGCTGGAGCAGCTCTGCTATGAGGACAGGCTGAGAGAGTTGGGGCTCTTCAGCCTGGAGAAGAGAAGGCTTCGAGGGGACCTGATAGTAGCCTTCCAGTATCTGAAGGGGGCCTACAGGAAGGCTGGGGAAGGATTATTTACAAGGTCCTGCAATGACAGGACAAGGGGCAATGGGCTTAAACTGGCANATTCTATGATTCTATGATTCTCTGCAACCTGGAGAAGAGAAGGCTTCCAGGAGACCTGATAGCAGCCTTCCAGTATCTGAAGGGGGTCTACGGGAAGGCTGGGGAGGGACTATTTACAAGGTCTTGCAATGACAGGACAAGGGGCAATGGGTTTAAACTGGCAGAGGGGAGATTTAGACTGGATGTTAGGAGGAAGTTCTTTGCAGTGAAGGTGGTGAGACACTGGAACAGGTTGCCCAGGGAGGTTGTGACTTCTCCCTCCCTGGAAGTGTTCAAGGCCAGGTTGGAGGAGGCCTAGAGTGAGCTGTACCTGTGGGAGGTGTCCCTGTCTATGGCAGGGGGTTGGAACTAGATGATCCTTGAGGTCCCTTCCAACCTTACCATTCTATGATTCTATGAAGACAAAATACAGATGTTTGGCGGGATGAGTTTCAGTTTCTCCTTTTTTTACAACATCATTAGGAAGCTGTCATTCTAATAATAATAATTCCCATCTGACATCACAGAGGTAAAAAGAAATCGCTGCTGACATCAAGAATGAGGTGATATTTCAGTAGTATTATTATACTGGAGATAAAATGGAAGTCTTTATTACTCCCAGTGCCTTTAAAGAAAGCTGAGCAAGGCTTATGCCGACCCTGGAGCTTATATACCTTAATGCATCTATAACCAGTATGAGATCAGGAATTTTAATTGTTACTGCTGTATTTTTTTTGCCTGTCTCTCCTTAGAATCAAGAATTTTGTGCCTACTTAAAGGAAAATAGTACATATCTGGCAGTTAACTTGGGAGAACACAATTATCTCAATTTTCTCCATCACTTAAAATTCGCACAAAGGACCCCAAACAAATGAAAACACTGAGTCCATTACCCAGTATCACAGAATCAACCAGATTGGAAAAGACCTTGGAGATCCCCCAGTCCAACCTGTCACCTAATACCTTCTAATTAATTATACCATGGCACCAAGTGCCTCATCCAGTCTCCTTTTAAACACCTTCAGGTGTTGTGACTCCACCACCTCTGCAGGCAGCCCATTCCAATGCCAATCACTCTTTCTTTGAAGAACTTCTTTCTAACATCCAACCTAAACCTGCCCTGGTGCAGTTTGAGACTGTGTCCTCTTCTGTCACTGGGTACCTGGGAGAAAAGACCAAACCCCACCTGGCTACAACCTCCTTTCAGGTAGTTGTAGACAGCAATGAGGTATCCCCTGAGCCTCGTCTTCTCCAGTCTGCACACCCCCAGCTCCCTCAGCTGCTTCTCACAGGGCTATACTCCAGCCCCATCACCATCCTTGGTGCCCTTCTCCCTTAATTTGATTTCACTTTGGACAGTCCAGGCACATTTTTTTTTTCTCTGCAATATTAGGTAAACATTTCTTTTCTTGAAAATCATTACTTTATTAGCCATTCTATTCATTTGTCTTTGCTCAAACACTTAGATATGTTTCTTATTTTCCCTAACTAACCAACTGCTTTCAGTTCTTGAAACCTTTCACACTGCTGTGTTATTGCCAAGACTACACTGGTTAGGTCAGTCCACCATTAAACTTAGCACTCTGTTTAAGAGATACCTAAATGGTTCTTGAAATCTTTCACATTGTTGTATTATAGAATCATAGAACGGTAAGGTTGGAAGGGACCTCAAGGCTCAGCTAGTTCCAACCCCCTGCCATAGGCAGGGACACCTCCCATTAGTACAGGTCACTCAAGGCCTCATCCAACCTGGCCTTGAACACCTCCACAGAAGGAGCATCCACAACCTCCCTGGGCAACCTGTTCCAGTGAACAATATTATTTCAAAGGTTAGATGATCCTTGAGGTCTTTTCCAAGCTAAACCATTCTGTGGTTAAGTCAGTCCACTGTTAGACTCTGTTTAAGAGATATCTAAATGCAGAACCCAGTATTAATTAGCTCACAGGGTATCACTGAGCCCAGTCTGGCTCTCTCAAACTCACACACTCAGTGTTGGGAACTGGGCACTGGGCACGTCTTTTTTATTCCCTGAAGAAGCTAGGAACTCATTCACAATATCCAAACATGCATTATGGGTTGTTTTCTGTCACTTTATAGTCGTATGCATTCATAAATTTTGATATGGTTGTAAGATGCAGACTTTGATGGTCCAGAACTCACAGAAGAGCTTTAGATCACTGGAGCGACCACAGACGAAGTTTATATTGACAATTTATCAGCTCTTCTCCGTCAGAGAAAATTGGTTTTTAGTGCCTGCCTATTAGCAATCACATGCATATTATGGAATTGAGTTTTGGGGAGGACAGCCTACCATCTGTCTTTTCTGTATTTTTTTTGGTAATACATCATACTAAAGTTAAAACTTTTTGTGCTTCAAAATGATGTAAGATGCAGGATGTCTGTAATGGCGACACTGGGAAAGAAAAATAGGCTAAGTAAAAATGTAAATCTTTATAAACAGGAAATTACTGATGCTATACTTCTTGCTTTAAGTGTCCTCCACATTTCCCACACACCTTAGTGCCTACCACATGTCCTCACTGTAGATTTCAGGTTGCTAAACTGAAATCTAATTATTGTATTTCTCAAGAAACGCGAGAATGTTTGCTTCATAAGCTCGTTCTGGTTCAAAGTAGGGGCTGTGTGTATGAAATGGAACTGCAAATGCCTGATGTGAAGAATGAGAAAGATGTGTTCAGTTTCTTTGCTGTGTTCTGATATGCTAAGATTTTATCAATAATATTGTTTTCCTGTAAAAATATCTGCCTCAGAGAAAATCTGCTATGTAGGCTGTCAGGATTACACCTCTCAGAATATGCCTGTGATGATTCCCTTAAATTGATAAAAACACAACACTCTGCTATGTAGAGGGATTGCTGAAAAGAATATTCTGAGGCCCTTTCATGTGTAACAGCAGTGGTATGGCAGTACGTTTATTATGCTATAAATTCCATCACTGATTTTGGCCATTTCAAATTGATTCTGCAGTAACTGTAAGTAATGAACCTTACAGACAGAGCCAAGGGAAAAAAAAAAAAAGAAAGAAAAAGAAAACAACAAGCCAATAAACTTGTGTCTGTAGGAATACAAATTGCAGAGTTCATTTAGCCTCAGTTTTTATCAGATCATGCAGGCAATACCCTACAAAGCCAGAAAATACACCCAACAAAACAGACAGTGCTATAGCCCTGTCTTGCTTTAAATTTAGCAGCTAAAGCAGGCAGTCAATTATTTGAAGCACATGTTTGTACAAACTCTTCTGTGGATTTCACCTAAGATTTGAGGAAGGTGCTCAGCATAAGCAGGTGACATAACAGAAGAAATTAGAATAGAAGTGACTTACACAGAATACTGAGCCAAATCCTGAGCTGTTTTACGTGGTCTTAACAATAATACCAGGCATCACTGGATTTGAGGGCAGGGTAGGTTGATGTACAGTGAGCTACTAGTAACTTACCAGGTCAAAAGATATAAAGCTTTCCAAAATTTACACATGTTCCTATCCTGTTTCCCTTTGTGGAAAGGTCTACCAGCTTAACAGGAATGATGTGAAATCTTTTCTCATGGTGTCTTTAACAATCCCGTAGATTTTTACAGAGAATTATTATGCCTGCTAATCATAGAATCATAGAATGGTAAGGTTGGAAGGGACCTCAAGGATCATCTAGTTCCAACCCCTTGCCATAGGCAAGGACACCTCCCATTAGTACAGGTCACTCAAGGCCTCATCCAACCTGACCTTGAACTCCTCCAGGGAGGGAGCAACCACAACCTCCCTGGGCAACCTGTTCCAGTGCCTCCAGTGCCTAATGATTTCCATTGGATGATTTTAAAACCCATCCAAAAAGATACTATTCTAAGACTTTTCATGTTATTTTTGTGGATTTCTGTGGCATTCCACAGGAAGCCCCTGATCTTGATCTATTAAATATTGTATACAGAATCTATTAAATATTGTATACTTTCCCCACAGTCTTATCACTGGATGCCAAGATCTTTTAAACTCATTTTGCAAATGGACTGTGGATCTAGTCCCACTTAATCAGTGGGCCCATCAGGAGATTAAATAATATATGAATGTACACAGATGTTCTACTCTTAGCTGTTACGTGAAGAGCCTACTTCAGATTTTAACTGAAATGCTGACAAGACTAAAGGGTTTTTCTGTATAGTTTTTCTAACATTGTAGGAGGAAGAAACAAGGTTATGTTTTATTTTCCTTGCAAAAATAAATGTCTGGGTTGGGGTTCTTCAAGCCCTGCCGCACTTCCATACATCACAGCCTGCACACTCATGTATCTCACAGTCCGCGCTGAGTGCTGAATTCAGTCTGTGTCTCTTCTTGTACCTAAGTCTGCAGATTTATCCGAACCTCTCTGTTGTCTGTGAGAGTTATGAAATCCTCCCTTTGAGGTCAAAATGCTTGCATTTATTCCAGCTTGATGTAGGCCACAGAGAAGCATCCTCCTTGGCATACCCTTTGCCTTTCTATAGAAAAGGTCCATTTTGTCGATCCGTCCTGTTTACGGCAGCAGCCTGAGTGACGCACAGAGGGGGGAAAAAAGACACAGAAACTGAGGTGATAAACATCAGGTATGATGAATGTCATAATAAAACAACAGGAGTTGGGAACACTAATTTTTCTCTCACTCTCTGCAGTTTTGGATTGTATTGAGGAACATGGTGAGCAAGTTTGAAGTCTTGTGATAGCCTCTGGTAATCAAGAGCAAAGAAACCTTGCTCATTATCTCTACGCCCCTTCTGAATAAACATTTCAGCCATCCTAAATGTGTGTGACATGAAGGGCAGATGAATGACTCTCATTCCAGATGAGAAACACTTGACAGCTGAGCAACCTGAAGGTTGTTGTGAAGGTGTAGATCCTGTGACCACTGGATGGTGGGGCAGGCATGCCATTTATTTCAGTAAGACCTGGGATTCTTCATACTCTAAATGAGAGCTTCCCAGCCTTGCAGAGGACAAGTCCCAGGTGTTGAAACTGGCTTTTGGTTAGGGCTGCAGTGAGTGTGCTAATTTTATCTTGTTATTTTATTAATCTACATTAAAAAGCTCAGTCAAATATAAGGGAATGTTTAGTGTGCATTGACAGATGGTGTGCAACACCCCTCCTGTATCTCATTTAGAAATATGATTGATGTAGAGGTAATTTTTTGGTAACCTCATTTGTTGTTGGGTTTTGTTTGGATTTTGGTTTTGTTTTGTCGTTTGGTTCTTTTGGGGGTTCGTTGGTTGGTTGGTTTGGTTTGGTTTTTAATCTTCTAGGTGGTAGGTTAGTAAAAGAAAAATAATCTCTGCATGTTAAACTTGCCAACTTTTGAATTAATTGCGCACATATGACAATAATTAATAAACGTTAAGCAAACCGTGGAAAAATCAGTGAATTAAAAATTACTAAATTGATTCCAGTGCAGATAAAGTGAGAGGTTACCATAATTCTTCAGTGCAGATTCAAGAACACGAATCTTGTCTCATCAGCTCTTGCTCCCCATTTATCCATATCTGGCATTTAAAACAATGCTGTTTTATTGTGGTTTTTACAAACAACTTGCTATCTATAATCTAGCTTGCTACATTAAGTGGATTATAGAAACAAATCATAAATAGTAGTCCATTTGTAGCTGTCAGGGAGAAGGTCAGAGCTTTGCAAAGACCATCCATCTCCAAGTGGAATAAAAGTTTTTTCTTCAAAGAGAAATCACATACCTTGTTTGGGTGGACTTGGCTAGTAATGACAGTACAGTTTCTTGAAATACCCATAAAAAAACTCTTCTCTCCACAAAATTAACTTAATTTTGGTCACAGATCTTTATCATAGAATCATAGAATGGTAAGGTTGGAAGGGACCTCAAGGATCATCTAGTTCCAACCCCCTGCCATAGGCAGGGACACCTCCCACTAGTACAGCTCACTCAAGGCCTCCTCAACCTGGCCTTAAACACCTCCAGGGAGGGAGCAGTCACAACCTGCCTGGGCAACCTGTGCCAGTGCCTCACCACCCTCACTGCAAAGAACTTCTTCCTAACATCCAGTCTAAATCTTCCCTCTGCCAATTTAAACCCATTGCCCCTTGTCCTGTCATTACAAGACCTTGTCAATAGTCCCTCCCCAGCCTTCCTGTAGGCCCCCTTCAGATACTGGAAGGCTACTATCAGGTCTCCTTGAAGCCTTCACTTTTCCAGGCTGAAGAGCCCCAACTCTCTCAACCTGTCCTCATAGCAGAGCTGCTGCAACCCTCTGATCATCCAGTGGCCTCCTCTGGACCCACTCCAACAGTTCCATGTCCTTCCTGTGCTGGGAGCTCCAGAACTGCACACAGTACTCCAGATGGGGTCTGAGGAGAGCAGAGCAAAGGGGCAGAATCCCCTCCCTTGCCCTGCTGCCCACACTGCTCTTGATGCAGCCCAGGACTCAGTTGCTGTCTGGACTGCATGCACACACTGCAGATTCATGTTGAGTTTTTCGTCACCCCAGACTCCAAGGTCCTTTTCCTCAGGGCTGCTCTCCAGCCAAAATTGAGATGATTTAACATGAAACAGATCTGGTGACTGAATGTGTTTTGGACTAGTTTGATTTACTTGAAAATATTTTCACATTCTTCAGATATTTCAGGAGAGACTTAGGGTAGCACTGGAGCCTTACAGGTAGCATGTCTGTGGAAAGGAGCTCAAACCTGAGTTCCAAACATTTATGACCAATTGCTATCACTGCTGCTGAACACAGTTTGTATGCCTTTATCAATATTATTTCATTGCATTCCATGGAATTGTGAAGTTTGTTTACTCAGTCTCATTTCTTTTTCCAAGCAGTCATACAGAGATGTGTTTCAGGAAGGACATCTCCTAATTGACAGGCTCCTTTCATACACCTTAACTTAGGGTGCTTAGTGCAAACAGTAGACAGCAGCCTCTTTGTGTCCTAGCACAAGGGAGCTTGTAATCTAGAACACTTTTACTCCAACTAAAATAAAAATAGGATTGGTGGACATCTGAGTAAGTACAATGTGTCAAGAAAAGTCAAAGACTTCTGTGAAGCTTTCTCAGGCAGGTGATACAGAGTAGCTGCATTTCCAATGCGGGACTCAGCACTATCTCTGTCCTATTTTCAGTCTAACTCTGAAAAATTTAGGCTACTGTTGGAAGGGGAAGATCCTTTTGCGGATAAGTAAGTGCTGTTTGAAAAAAAAAAAAAAAAGAGAGAGAGAAAAGCAAGAATGATCAATTTTCTAGATTTAATTGGCCACTGCAGCTTTTTCACAGACATTGCTCTTCCTGGGGCCTTTGTTTCACAGCATGTTCATAAATTAAGTGGAAACCGAGGTGATCAGGGAAGTTATGGTGCTTATTGGATTGTAAAAATGTAAGTCTAATGTGAATGGCAGCACAAGAACTTCATGGTTCTGTGTGAAGGGGCAATAAAATAGCTGATAAAAATCTTTGCAGGTAAATGTAAAGTGAAACACCTGGGAAAAAACAATCCTGGCTGTATATATACAATGAAGAGCTCTGAACCAGTTGCTACTCAGAGGAGATACCTTAGATTCGTAATGGGAGGCTTATGAAAGGAACAGCTAAGTGCTCAGTAGTGATCATAAAGTGCTAAGAAACTATTAGGAAAGAAATAAAAAATTAAACAGAAAATGTCATTATACCACTGTATAAATCAATATTTTTTCCTTTATCTTGAACACTTGTGCACTTTTTATCCCACCTTATCTCAAACTGAAGGTTGTAGAACAGCAAAAAAGTGACAACATTGATCAATGTTGTGGAACAGCTTAAATATACCTAGGGGATTCAGCTGGGAAGAGAGATGACTATGGAGGAACATGATAGAAAACATCACTGTATAAAGAAAGTGAATAGGGTAAATTTTTTGCAGTCTCACAATATGCAGGGTGAGGATCAAAATTTAAAACAGTAAATTTGCAAATTCAGAACAAGCAAAAGGAGGTGCTCACCAATTTGAAAGTTCAGCAGTGAAACCAATTGCCACAGGGCACTACAAATGCCAAAAGCTTACCAAAGAACATGCCTGTGCCTCAGGAGGTGCTGGGGGAGTACCACAAGGATGTGTTAAATGCCTGTCTAGTATGATATGCTCCCTTAGACAACCTCAGTGACACGTTGAGGATGCTGATCTAAACAGGTATTTGGTTTGACCTGTTATAGTTTCTCTTGAGGATGCACAATTGTTTCCCTAGAAGGGCTGTCATGGCAAGCCCTAGCCTTGTCTTGCATCCAGTCGCTGTAAAGCCATAGGGTTTACAGAGGTTTAGGTTTTGGGGCTTACAGTTTGAGTGCAGGTAGAGAGTTTGAGTAGACCATAAATGTTACTGTCTTAATTAAGGCTAGGCTGGGGAATCCATTTCTGTCTTTGCAGAAAACAACTTTTTCTCACTGTGTGAGAAAAATGCATTAATATCATATATTTTGTTTTATCTAGTCCTTGCTCACTGTGCAGAGAATCACCTAAGGTAATTGTTGGACTGCTAAGAACTACATCAAATAAAAAGAAGGGGAAGAAAAGCAGGAAAAAAAATACCCCAAAACAAACCAAAAAACCCCACTTGATTTCTTCCTCTTAAAACAGAAATAAAGACACTATGTCTGAAGAATGCTTATTATTAATTGCCTTCAGTGCAGCAAGATTTGGTTGCCCTGACATACAGGATTGAGCTTAACATTTTTTGAGGAAACTTTTCCACCCTTTTTGTTTCAGAATGATGTAGTCCACCCTGATACTGTGATAAACTCCATTGGAACAGATCCAACAAAGGTCCATGTTCAGGTTTAATTTTTGCTGCTGGCAGGAGCACCAGAATTCTGGAATGATGAGCTCCAAGAGAGTTTGCTTATGGGCAGGAATGACAAGTCCTTTATTAGAACCCTGCACACTTTAATAACTAAATTCTTTCAACTTTCTTTAAATAGCATTAAGGAAAAAATATCCTCAAGGCATTATTTTTAAAGGGGACTTCAAACATTCCATGATGGGGGGGGAAAAAAAAAAAATCCAACATTTGAAAGCCAAGGGATTTGCAGTGGAAAATCTGTTAAAATAGAGTTATCTTTTGAGTTTCAGGGTTAAATAATATTGGCCATAAAAAAAAAGTCTGAGGCATTCCAGACTCCTAGCTTCAATAAGCAGTAGCCAGATTCTGCAACATCATTTAGAAACAAATTAGTGATGTTAGGTAGATATTAAATTAGCCTTCATTTCATTTATTCCTCTGAACTCAGCATACAAAATCTATTGTAACATATGCTAGGAGTAGAGAAATTCTAAAGTTCTTAATTTTTTTTACTATGTAGGCTTAATTCTGAAATAACTCAATATTAGATATTTTAGAGTTTATATTTAAGAGTAGCTGTAAAGCAAGCAGATACGCAAGGGTAAATCTGCTCATCTTGAATCTGCAAATGGTCTGCTCTGGAGGTCATATCAAAGAGATTCTTTTTCCAGCTGAAACCTGTCTTGTCTAAATGGATCTCAACCTGATCTCATTTAATGCATTGATGTCTGGTTTCTTAGTCATTATATTTGCTGTATTATATATCAAAAGGACTCTTGAGAAATTCCCTCGAATTGGTAATTCTAATTTCTTATGTATAGCTACTCTTTATTCACTCTGAGGACAGCTGTATTGTATGCTAAACCACGAATTGTAAAAATTGATCCCTTTGTATGTAGGTTTGTATTAAATTGAGATACTTTATTTTTTTTTTTCCCCTGCTGTTTGTTGCCGTGCACGGGTTCCTGGTGTCAGTTTGTATTTGGCTGTTTGAGCATATTAAAGTTTTGCTGGTGCTTGTGATGTTCTTGCCAAGAGCACTCTTGCAGCAATCTGCACCAGAACAGTCTTTGTGCTGGTTACTTCAAAAAGTATTCTGTTATAAAACCAATTTTTGTGGCTAGTTTTGCAGGTTGCAGTGTGGCGACTTCATTTAGTTTTTACATTTTCCCTTTTCTTTTCTTTTTTTTTTTTTTAATGTCAAATTACTGTTAAGTTTTTGGATTGTGAAAAAAAATAACGTGGTGTTGATAGATTGAGTTGTTAATAAGGCATCTTGAAAAGGAAAAGAGTTCAAAGGTATTAAAATAAAATCTAGCGTGCTGAATTACTAACGCTGCATATGTTTGAAGGATACTATCTGATAGTAGAATGTTTGTAGCTCTTATTGTAGGGGCTGATTACCAAAATGGAAACATTTGCAGTGCTGTAAAGCAAAGTAAATGAAAAATTGTAATGTGCAATGACTCAGCAAAATGCTTTGTGAACTTAAACTCTGAGGCTGGTTTCAGGAGTGTCAGCTCTTTTGTTTAGAGAAAACCATCTTGCTAATCCATTGCAGTTGATAAAAGCTCAGAACACAGGAAAGGAAGGCACCATGATCTGTTGTGATGGTTTGGGAGTTCCCCACCCCCCACACTTTGTAAATTGACCCAGACTAGAACTCAGCCGAAGTTAAGGACTGAAGCTCTATTTACAGCTCAGCACAATGTACAAGCAGAGATATACACAATAGACAGGAATAGTTACAGAAATATACAAGTTAAAGGTAATACAGAAACACAACTCCCCTCCCAGAAATCAGAGACCCCAGGAGGGGCTCCCAACCACCCTTCCACCTTCTCCCCACCCCTATACCTTACCCCTAGGTTTGCCTTACGCGCAAGGTGAGCTTGGAGGATTGGCCAGGGGGGTTAGAAGAAAAGTGGTTAGTGAAGATTAATTGGCAAAGAGGAGCCAGAAGATAGACCACCCGAGATGCTGTGCCCCCAGAGAGAGACAAACAGAGAGTGCCTTGTCTAATGTTTTGGTTTCTTCTCTTACACATCTCAGCAAGCCTATGAGTGAAGTAGACATCACCATGTTTTCCTTTCACAGCCTATAGTGTAATTTTCTCTATTAAAATATTCCAATTAGCCTCAACTTTTTTAATGGGTTTTACAAGACAAATATAGTCTTGAATGGAGGGTCTTGATCAGGGAGCTGCAATTAATGTAAGACTGGACCTCAGAATTCTGACATGACAGCCATCATGGTGATAAAGATGTATATCTGACTATATACAGTGGAGGACACTGTGTTTTGCCATACTAATCAGTAACTGCTGATCCATTGCCCCATACAATAAAATGGAAAGGCTGTTATGTAACAGATTGAAAAATCAGCCATAAATTTAAGATCTAATCATGTTAATCTAAAATATATTTAAATGTTCATAGCAAATATATTTTTGTCAATTATTCTTCAGCAACCTCTGGGCTGCTGTTATTCTGCAACACTATTAAATGTAATGGTAACTTTTTCTTTTTTTTTTCTTTTTTAATGGCAACTTTAGAAATTGTTCATCATACAACAGTCTTCCTTTACTCCCACAGAGAATCACAGAATCATTCAGGTTGTAAAAGACTCCTGGGATCATCAAGTCTGACTATTAAACCTACTCTACATAGTTCACCCCTAAACCATATCCCCACATCTAAATGATCTATAACCACATCCAGGGGTGATGACTCAACCACTTCCCTGGGCAGCCTGTTCCAAAGTCTGACTACTCTTTCTGTGAAAAAAATGTATCCTAATGTCCTAAACCTACACTGTTGTAGTTTGAGGCCATTCCCTGTTGTTCTGTCACTAATTACCTGTGAGAAGAGACCAGCCACCTAACTTCTCTACAAAGTCCCTTCAGGTAGTTGTAGAGAGTGAAGAGGCCTCCTCTTAGCCTCCTCTTGTTCAAACTAAACAGCCCCAGCTCCTTCAGTCACTCTTCTTAGGGTAGGAAGTTGTAGTTCATTCTTCAGATGACCCCAATGATAGATGTAACGTGGGCGATATCAAGTTCTCATTTTGTCTTCAGTCTTTTGCAGAGTTAGAAAACTCTCTCCATTCCCTTCCCTTTAGTTTACTACCTACCAAGAGGCAAACAAGAAAGAAAAAGATTGTGCATCCTGGGGTCAAAGAAGAAGCATGAATGCTCAAAATACTAACTTTTATGCAAAAGAGCAGCAGCTCCCTCTGGTATACTTGAATGAAAGTGACTGTGGCTGTGGTGCTTGCTTCTTGTCTCGACATTCCTCATATGCAATAAATAATATTCTGCTCAGGTCACTTTAGGGATTGAACAAGAGCTATGAACTGAGCCTGCCAAGCTAGCGTGTCTCTCATGTTATGCTTGTCTTTAAACATCTAATGAGTTTGAGGTCTCATAAGGATACTATTTTTAAACCCCCCAGGATTAGTCTGAATTCTGCTTCTGACTGTTTTAGGCAGCAACACAGCTTTTAAATCTTATTATTTGGAGAGAGTAGTATCAGAGAAAAGATGAGAAAAGTCTAGAGTGTCTCCAAAAACTAGTATTGACTTTTTAACAATAAAATATATCCTGAGACTAAATATGCTCTTTAAATGTAAATACCATTTCCATTTTCAGATTGCCTTTTGCAGCTGTATTTGAGGGGATTTGGAATGTACTTGTAGATAGAAAAGAGACTATTGACCTTGAATAATGTTTACCCTTCTTGAAAACAGACTCACATTCTTTGAATGGGTGCTCAAGACCACAGCTCTTAATAGCGGTTCAGGTAGCATTTGGTGCAAGCCTGAATTAAGATTGACTATGTTCTACTTGCAGAGCTGTTTCTCGGGGGTCACAGATTAGTGACTAGTCTCTCTTTTTTTTTTTTAATCCATCCTGGTTCAGAATGACTCACTGACAGCTACACTACCAGTTCACTTTGTTCTTCTGTGGACTTGATGTGATAGGACAAGGTTTGTATGTAGAAGCATTTTCTTTCATTAGGTGGGCTAAGCAAACTAACTAAACAAACAAGCACTGAAACAAGGCTAAAACTCAAGCAGCAAGCTTCTAAATCTAATAAGAGTTGAGAACCATTACTCTTAAGTAGATGTTATTCTGTAATGCTGTCCAAGAGAAAAGTCAGGTGATACTTAGGAGGTTGGAGATGGGTAATGTGAACAAGGGAAGAGATGACATGATGGTTGTTTTGTAGATGAAAAGAGTAAATCTAACATTGATACAACAGGAGCATGTGTCTGCAAGCTTTACCTTTCACAGCTTCATTATTTGAAGAGTGTTTGATCAGGTTTCCAGATGTGGAGGAATCCCCAAGACTGGCTGTTGAGCATGTGCAAACCGCTTTACACAGCCCATGCTGCAAGTCCAGTGTGTCCTCTATGTGTTAACCGGACACATGATAGAGCATTGTTTTGTGTGTGTACAGCAAGTTGAATGCATGTGGGAACATCAAACTTGCTGCACATGTGGGCTGACTGCAGTCATGGGAGCTCACTCCGTTACAGCACCAAAATGTCATGTTCCATGGGATCTCCTGTCCCAGGAATGCTGCAGTAGTTAGAAGTGCAGTAAAGCTTATAATGGAATACACAAGCATTACTGGAGCTGCAAACAGAACTGGGAAGGAACTGGGTGTCAAGAGGGAGGGGTCAGACTGTTCTCAGTTGTGTTTGTGATAGGACAAGGAGGAATGGATGTAAACTACAGCAGAGGAAGTTCCACCCCAACATGAGGAGGAACCTCTTTACTGTAAGGGTCACAGAGCACTGAAACAGGCTGCCCAGAGAGGCGGTGGAGTCTCCTTCTCTGGAGACTTTCAAGACACATCTGGGTGCATTCCTGTGTGACCTGCACTAGATTCTGGTCCTGCTCTGGCAAGGGGGTTGGACTCAATGATCTCCAGAGGCCACTTCCAACTCCTGATATCCTGTGATCCTGTGAACTGCCTTAAACTGCCTACTGGAATTCTCTGATCCCACTTTCTGTTGAGTCTTAAGTATAGGCAAGAGATGTGTTTTCCTAAAGCTTTCCCGGAGCTTAGGAGATCAGGCTTTGATGTTAATGAGTATGGGGATGTGGAACTCCAGAAATAAATGGCTTCTGCCATCAAGAAAACATGAAGCAGGGTACAGGGAGGAAAAAAGAGAACCGTAGTAGATAAGAGAAACCTAGACTGAAGTTTAGGTTGATAGGCACAGATAAATCTTGATGTCAGGAAAACCTTTAAGATATCTCTGTGTGGAGTCCAGATGTGATAATGGACTCTGTTTCCTGTGAAAAGTCCAGGGGAATCCTGTTTCCAAATGTTCAGTCTTAGCTTAGAAATCACCCAAAATTGCATAGGAACCTTTTGCTTTGTCAAGTGTTAGCTCTAGTCTTGCTAGTGTCACAGACAGGCTTTCAGATAAACATCTTTGAGTGAACATGGCTGCAGTTTGTAAGAAACTTCTCCCAATTTTAGAAGTTCAAAATTATATTTTAAATATTTAGGTGTTGATTTTGGAAGTGTAAAAGAATGTCTTCGAGAGATGAAAACAAGGATGTGTGATTCACAGTTGTTTCTGTTAAAGGTGAATAACCGTGTGTGTGATTTGTTTGTAAGACAGCTAAATAAATATCTAGGCACACAAACTAAATCAAGATGTTTTCAAACATGACTGTCTGATCAAAATTTGTGTCTAAGTAATAATTCTAAGGCTTCACATGGAATGTCTCATTAAAAGAAGTGGGATGGAAGGAGCACTTTCTGCCACTGCTGTGGTTTCAGTCCCATAATAAATCGGCACGGTGATTTCACAGAGAACAAAAGAAATCATTTAGATATCTCTTTCTAATGGAAGTTTAAATGTTGAAGAACACAAAGAGATCTGAAAGGTGAAATTCACAGGTTTTGCATGCTTGAAGGTTTTTATAGCCTCTGGTAATGCGTGTCCTTACTCTGACATCACATGTATGTGAAAAAATGGACACAAT
The DNA here is from genome assembly GCA_013396675.1 of Eubucco bourcierii. Lineage (NCBI taxonomy): Eukaryota > Metazoa > Chordata > Aves > Piciformes > Ramphastidae > Eubucco > Eubucco bourcierii. Next base: position 134,357 of record VWZE01000054.1, read on the forward strand.
ATTTAAAGGTGGGTTTTGACAAAGAGAGTATTTCCATCTCCAGAGGTGAAGTTTAGCTTTAAAGGATGAGGAGAATTCAGATGTGCTTTTCAATCACTGGGCTTTCCTTTCCTTAAGTATTGACAGACAGAGGGTTTTATCAAGGTCTTTGTGATGTGCTTGTTTATAATAAGTAGACATTAGTAGAGCACATCTAAGTGGTTATAGCTAACAGATGACTAAAGAGAACATATGGCAGGGAAAAGAAATATATATTTGTCCAAGCAATGTGGCTCGTTAGCACTCCCACACTCATAAACTGTGTTTACATTTACTTACAATATTTTGCAAATCCCTTTTCTAATCAGCTAAAATTAAAAGCCAAATAATGATGATTTTTTTTTTCCCCCAGTGTTGGAATGTCAGACAAATTTGATTTAGTTTTGTTGGGTTTTTTCCTCAACAAAGCAATTAAAGAATACAGAAGATTTTTTATAATATCGTGCTTCAGCATGGTATCTTCACAGCAGCATAAATATTATCTTCATTTCACAGTGTTAAAAGCTTTATTGTGACAGAATGGTTTTTTGGTTCATCACCTGTGTATCCAAGTATAATTGTTACACAGCTAGGTTACTCTGCAAGCAATAAGACATGTCACGATGACCTGTGTCAAATCCTGGTCTAGGTCAGATCATGAGGTTTATTTTGACCATAAAATTTCTCTCTGCTTCTGTTGGGTGAAATCATTATGCAAGTTACAGCACCTGTCAATAGACAGGTTCTAGGCAAAAATGTCTCTGAACTGTTAACACAGTCCAGTTCCTGTTAGAGTACAAAAGGAGTCCTGCTACTGATTTCATTTAGGAGGTAGATGGAGAAAGACTAGGAGAAAGAGAGTCAGGAGTATAGCATTCATCCACCTTTGTATGATGACCACAACACAGTGTCTTGCTGTGACATCTAAATGTGCTAGTCTATTCACACAGGATCACTAGAAAGAAGACAATTTATAGTTTAAAGATGAATCTGGACCATTGCATGCATTGCACAAGAAAGTATCTGTAAGGAAAGCTGCATGGAAGAGCTACATTTACTTTTGATTTTCAGAACATGCCTAGCAAATTTGTGTTAAATATTTACATCTGAATCCAAGTATTGTCCTCCATAAAGCAGTTTATTCTTGCAATTCAACTTCATTAAAGTCATAATATTGCTTTAGGATATGTTAGACTAGTGCTGTGGGATTGAATTATAAAGAGATTAATTTTAGCTACCAGAGATAATTGACCCTATAATTCCTATCACCCCTAATCCCAGTTCAAATGAAGCAGTGTTAAAAGTGGCAGTACTCACAGTGTAGACAAGGTCATGACAGCTAGAATTGTTTTTTTGCTACCAATTAGATTTCCCACTTGGTGCATTTGACTAATGTTGTCATAGAAAGGGATTTCAGGCATGGAAACAGTTTCTTTAGAGGCACACGGGCAATGAAACCGATGGGCAGTTTGCTGTATATTCCCCAGTGCACAGAATCAGAACTGCAACTGAGTGCCGCCCCCTACAATTGTTATTCACATGGGGATTTAGAGTATGTTTTGATCCATGATAGAGCTAGAAACAAGATAAACAATGTGAATCTGGAGGCAAACTTTCCTGAAATGTTTATGATACGGTGGCCGTAGTGGGTTTGGAATTCTCTCTTGGGGCTATGCTACATCTGAGGTGTATTTCAGCTGAGGAATCAGGAAAAAAAGTGAAGTTTGGACTGAGGAACAGAGAGTTGTTCAAGAACAAATCGTGTTGCTATTTAGCCACGAATGACATGGGGGGTTCAAAAATTACAGGGAAGAGATAAATGGATTTTAAGGATGATATGTCTTAAAAATTCCCTTGAGTGATAGTGCTGACTTCAAAAATATTAGCATAAGGGCTCTTATGAAAAAAACAACAGAACAATACTTTTGCATAGCACGTTCAGCCTAAGATTATCTTTCACATTATTACTAGTTATCCATCAGCATTTTTCCCAGCATTTACAGATTGGAGTTTTTGCAGTAAGCTGAAACTGCATGATAAAAAGAGACAGATAATGATAAAAAGCAGATGTATACGCGAGTGTAGCTAGAAGGAGCAAAATATACTATTACTGCCCCTCCTGTGAAGTTAATCCTATTTCTTTTAGCTGTTTCTTCATTAGTTAATGAGGTCTTGAGAGGGAAAAAAAAATAAATACAGTTTTTGAAATGGTGTTTTTGCATCCTTGCCTTTAGGAACTTTTTCAAATATTCATAGAATAGTTTGCCATTGGAAGGGTGCAGTCAGTGTGAGTTTAGACAATAATTGCTTCAAGTGTGGGTGGTCAGAAGACCTGCAACTGAAAGGGGCAAACACAGCAGCTAATCACTTTCTTTTAATTTAGATTCACCATGCTCATTGGAGTCAAAATATAAAATAGTAGAGTTATTTTAGTTTTTCATGAGTTTTAGTAGATTTATTATATATAAATCTAACAACTAATTTTAGTTATTAGATTTAAAAAAAAAAAAAGCACAACAAAATAAAACAAAAAAACCCCAAACAAACAAAGCACCAAACTTCAAGGGTTAGATCACAGATCCGCTAGCATGAATTAGATTTGAATTTGGATGTGCTTTGTGCTTTTGCAGTCTTAAAGATTTTCTTCCTCTCGCTTTCTATGAACAATCAATCTCAGATCAGAAGCAAAGAGCTAGGCTGCTGCCTTTTTGAGAGGAGTATCAGTGGACTTACAGCTACTTCCCAGCTCTGACCCCTCCTTCAGCACACCTGGTACCAACCAACATCTCTGTTAACTTCTGACTAGTGAGTCTGGCAGCACAGTGAAAGGGATCCCCATCTCCTGAAACTTTCTCTTTGTATTGGTGTAATACACACTGAGGCTGAAAATCTGGGAGAACTCCCGACTGCCAGTTCCTATGTCTCTCTTACCCACGAGGAACTGCAATTTCCATTTGCAGTTTGATATCTGGCATCAGTGCTATATTTATATTCTTTTACTGAAAAAAAAAAGCAACCCTTTTATCCATTGAACTCCTAAACTGGAGTGGTGGATTCCTCTTTTCACTGAGTTTCAACTTACTCCATTTAAGGCAGTATTCTCAGAATGTCCCTTTCCAGGGGTGCAGTTGCACCTCCCAGGTATCTTCTGCTATTTTCTTGTGAGCAGAGGAATAGACCTTACTCCCCTAGAGCTGTCCATGTGTGCATAATATGCTAGACAAAGGCATTGTGCATCTACTACCTCTTAAAAAGCTTGCTGTGGATGCAAAAAGACCATCCTGCAGCCGAGCTCATTGATCACTTCTAGGCTGTTGTTTTTCAAATTGCCAACCACAAAGAAGTAATTCAAGGCTGTGAGCAGTGTCTGCATGCTGTAGGTGACTAGCAATTCAATTAAATGTATTCTGGAAAAGTTTCACAACTGCAGATCTTTTCGTCCTATATTCAATCTCCAAATGTTGTAAAAAAAAAAAAATTAATATTTTATTAATTTCTACCTTCATCACTTTGGTTTTATCATCCTTTCTCTTTTCTTTTGTTGAATTTCTGGCTTGCTTTTTCCTTCTTCTTACTGTAACAACCACCACAACAAAAATCAATACCACAGGGGTTCTGAGGTTTTCATTTGATGAATGTGAAGCATTTGCCTGTTACGTTCTTGTCTTCTTTTTTGCCACGAGGACATATAGGACGTGGTGACAGCCGATATTAATAAGCTTAACACTAATACCGGCAGTTACTTAGTACAATTTTTGGCTGTGTTAAGTAGCCCGTGGGGAATAGTAATGCCATCCTTTGAAATAAACTGGTGTCACAGTTGCATCTAGAATTCACTGAGGTTTATTTTATTGTTTTTATTTTCCAGGTGATTCATATAACAGGCCGGTTACGTCTGAGAGTGTCGCTGTCCCACGGACGGACAGTGCCCAGCCAAATCATGGGACTTGTTGTCGTTGCTCATGCTTTGCCGCCTCCTACAATTAATGAAGTCAGGATTGACTGCCACATGTTTGTCACTCGTGTGAATATGGACCTCAATATCATTTACTGTGAAAATAGGTACAGCTTTTAGCTCCTTTTCTTCTTTCTTATAGCTGTGTGTATGCTTTGTTCCATGAGCTTGGCAAAAACTTTTGAAATTTGTGGCTCCTGAAATGTCATCCTGGTGTCGTATGAGAGCTCTGGACTCACTTTCATCACCATCACCACCTTTGTTTTCATTACATTGTTAGAGGATAAAGATAGATTAAAAACTGTAATTTGCAGGACATCTCACTGGAAGAGGGGAGCACAGAACCAAGAAAGATTCCTCTAAATTTTCTGTTTTCACAATCTCACCATCCGTCTCAGAGGCAAGATTTGGGACTAGACAGACGTTGATCTGACCTGTATGGTTGTCCTTATGCTCTCCCATCCTCCCTCTACAAGTCTTTCTGCCTGAAGTTTCAAAGTTTTCCATTTTTGAACTGATTTGCAGATTACAGCACATTGTGCTCAGTGTTTAATGGAACAGAAGCACAGATGGCCTAGATAGTAGACTAGAGAGGTGGGATCTGTTGCAGTAAGAGGTGGGAAAACTGTAGAATAAAATTGGTTAAGGGCATGCTGGGAAAGACAGCAGTGAAGTGGGAACAGGTGATGAGGAGTCGGTTGAGGGGGGGCTGCATTCAGTGTGATAGCGACAAGTGATCTCGCAAGGTGGAAGACAGAATTAAAATTCAGCTGTCTGCTCCCTGGGGGCTGGTTGGGGCTTCCCATGGGAGTTTGTTAAAGCAGGGCCTGGCAGCCAGCGCCATCAAGCCCCAAAGGAGCAAGGCAGCCAGGGACACTGGGCACCACCTCCCCAGGGTCAGGCTGGGCAGTGGAATGAGCCTGGTTTGGCAGGGTAGGGCAGGGCTGTGAGGAGCTGGAGACCAGTCCTGCTATGGCATGGAGGGAACAGAGGCTGATGCCCTGGATGCTGACACCCATAGGCTGACACAAGGCTCTGGGCTGTAGGCAGGATCAGGGGAGTCCCAAGGGGCTGAAATGGAGTTCTGGGTTTGGGGCAGGGCGAGGGGAGTCCCAAGGGGCTGAAATGGAGTTCTGGGTTTGGAGCAGGGTGAGGGGAGTCCCAAGGGGCTGAAATGGAATTCTGGGTTTGGGACAGGGTGTAGGAAGCCCCAGGGGGGTTGAAATGGTATCAGCAGGGGCTGGGGGGTAGGCTAGTCAAGACCATTAAAGCTTATCACTGCCCTCAGGGCCCTGCAAAATAAAACCTAGGCAACAGATACTCAGAGAAGAGTGAAGGTATCTGAGAAGGAAAATAAAAGAAAAAAGCTTGGTCTCTTGATGGAAGACTGAGGCATGAGGGAAAGAAAGAAAGAAGGTAATGCAGACAAAGATTTAACCAAGGGGATCTATCATAAAAAAAATGAAAAAAACAAAATGGCAAACACAATCTGTCCATGTGACAGCAGCTGTGGCGTATTATAAATAAAGAGTGGAAGCTCTCTGTTATGAGCAATTATAATCAGTCATAATAGAATACCTATGATCAGGATAGCACATCAATATAAACTTCTCTAAAAGGGGATAAACTCAAATGCTTTGCTGAATCAGGGTCTTAAACAATTTAAAATAATCTTGAATTTCAGTTCTGAGGTTATCTTCACTGTCACGTTGCTGAACTGCCACAGCAGTATTAATAATGCTGTTACTTGGCTATTAGAAAGAACACTTCATCTAAACTTCAAAAGCATTATCTAAAAGATAATGTATTATTCTCATTCTTAAGCTTGGAAAAAACTACTGCATAGAAAATGCCTTGCACAAGGTCACAGAGAAATCTGGTAACAGTATTAAAGTTTGGGCTGAATTTTTTGCCTCAAATTCTAGCCAACGAGCATCTAGATTCTGTATACTCTGACACTGCTGAAAGTACTCTGCAGATTAGCAGCAGGATTTAGAAGCAGCTTTTTGCCTTAGTCTTTAACTATGACCTACCTAGGTAGTAATGGAAAGCTGCTACCACTGGAGAGCTCTTCACAGGCCTCTGTGAAATGAGTTGCTGGTATCCATCCAGTTCCCAATGAACATATTTCCTGTTAACAAAATCACCTGCACTAACTGTTACCTTCATTGACAACCTCAGTGAAACACCCAAGAATCAAATGTGGTGAAACCAAAATGAAAACCAAAACCAAAATGAAATGCAAACCAAAATGAACTGTTCTGCCAGGTCAAATATGGTATGAATTTGTGTTCCATCTCAGAAAGATTTGTTATTTCTATGCTGTCGATTTGGCATTTTGATGAGCCCTAAATTGTATATTGTTTAAATGAAGCCTTTTTCTCAACCCTTCCCTTTACATTCATGTCACAGTAAAACTCAAATTTCGGAGAAAGGCATCGCTGAAAAATGTAAAGTGAATCAGATGTGGAGCATTAATTGGTAATCACACAGAAAGAGCTGATGACACGTGATAAACTGTTAAGCCAGCTGACTTACAAGTGCAAGTGTTGAGTTTGCCAGTTTTGGGTTTTTTTCTTTCTTGAAGGTAAAGGCAACATTATAGAGCAACTTTGCCTTGTCTGAGATGGATTTTAGGGTAGAACGCAAATGATGGACATTGAATTTATGTTGCAGTAGTTCCATTTTAAGGGAGGTGAATGTTAGCTCACTGAAGTAGCAGAATTTCCACTGATGGAAAATGGGATAAGATTGACAAGACTTGGATTTCGTAGCCAGGAACAGAGCAGAATATGACCATAAAAACTGGAGCAATAGGAAGACCAGAAGAAGGGAAGGAATTAACTGAACAGCTGATTGAAGCTGTCATATGAATTATTTGGACATTCGCCAAGGCCATTCTTCGAGTCAGGGAAGTTGGAATCTCTCTTTCGGGATTATAGAAAAGAAGATAAGTATCTCATCCTGAATATATGGGCTTGACTCCTGGCACTTGTGGGCAGGCAGGAAATTCTTTGTGGTGCCACAGTAAAGCAAGCACAACACTGATGAAAACAGAGAGAAAGAGGTCCACACTGAGGAAGCTGTAAGGAGTATTTATGGAGCAATGGGGAGTTACTGGCAGCTGCAGGGAGCATGGAGCAGAAGCCACGCTACTTAACTGAAATGAATGTTCACAGTGGACCATTGGATCAGCAGGGGTGAGATCAGTAGTACTCCTTGTTTTCCACATGGTTGCCTGCTTGCAACAGCAAGGAGCAGGAGTGACAGTACTCAGGTTTTTGGGGTGTATCTTGTTACTTTCCTCTGAACGCAGAGATCTGCATCAGATCTCACTGGACTCAGTGCACAAACTAGCCACCAGTTAGCTTCCTTTTGAGACAAGATCCATTAGCCTCTACACTGACTATTGCTAACAATTAACATTTTGGTTTGAGAGTGTTACATGAGGATGTAAAAGTTGGTTTCCCAAAATGTGTTACGTTAATAATGTTTTCCAAATGTGGGACTCATGTCATCTAAACTTCACAATCTGCTTTAAAATAGTCTAGAATATTTTTGTTAGTTGATGGATTGGGGAAAGCACCTGCAGAGGACAAGTCACCTTAGATGGTAATAAATAACTAAAAGCAAAATAAAGAGACTGCTGCTAGAGTACAGCATCAGTCTGTGTTATTTTCGGTGTCAGCTGCTAGTGATTGGACACCATCTGGAGAGCGCCTACAGCCCAATGTAATGTGAGCTGCTGTAGCCATATCTACTAATACACACCTAAAAGGAAATAACTTAGTGGATATGGTGTTTTACAAATGGGAGAGGTTTGGCCTGTTGTCCATGGCAGTGGCTGCCAGTAGTTCCTTCAGATCTGCAGAAACAGTCATTTGTAGAGAGCCTCAAGCCTACAAATGTGTGCCAAATCTGGTCCTGCTTCAGCACAGCACTGCACCATATACCTCACTTTAAATTTCAGTCATGTTAACAGTCCTGTCAGTCAGTGGAACCACTGATCTGTTCAGACATAAGCCTCTGCTTGTGTTTTACAGGATCAAGTCTGTGCATTCAGCAGAACCAAGTTCTTACTATGAGCAGTTCCCAGCTGAGTTCCCAACCTAATGCTTTCTTTTGTCAAAGGGCTTGGGAGCCACAAGATCTGTTTCCCTAACTAGTGTTCAAAGATAGACTGTAGTATTTCTTTCATTTCTCCATATGAAATATTTGTTCTCCATCTTCAGTATAAATACAAGGTGTCCTGTCTGATGTAATGTCTTTAGATTCTGGTTTTGGTGTCATTGCTTTGCTTGCCACTTCTATCCAGTTATTCTTTCTGTTGCTTCTTCCACTTTTGTCAGTTAAAAAAATTCAAATTCTTCATATGCCTATTTGAAACATCTTTTTCTTAATATTATAGAACCATTGAGTCATAGAATGACTTTTAACATCATCGAGTCCAAATGCAAACCTAACACTGCTAAGTCCACCATTAAACGATGTCCCCAAGTGCTACTATATATGTATTTGAAATACCTCCAGAGATGATGACTCCACAGCTGCCCAGGACAGCTTGTTCTGATGCTTGATAACGTTTTTGGTGAAGATTTTTTTCCTAATATCCAATTTAAACCTCTCCTGGTGCAACTTGAGGCCTTTTCCTACTGCCCTGCTCTTTGGGCCCAGCCATCCAGACATGTTTTTACCCACTGAAGAGTACACTTGTCCAAGCCATGAACAGTCAGTTTCTCCAGGACAATGATGTGGGAAATGATGTCAAAAGCTCCATTTATGTCTAGATAGACAATATCCACAGCCTTTCCCTCATCCATTAAGCAGGTCACTCTGTCCTAGAAGGAGATCAAGTTAGTCAAGCAGGGCCTGCCTTTCCTAAATGTGTGCTGAATGGGCCTCTTCAACTGTAGGTACCATGCGATAACGCTCAAGATTATCTGCTCCATAACCTTCTCTGGTGCCAAAGTTAGACTGAGAGACCTGTAGTTCCCCAGATCTGCCTTCTGGCACTTGTAGACAGTCATCATATTTGCTAACCTCCAGCCAGCTGGGATCTCTCTGATTAACCAGGGCTGCTGATTGGTGAACGCTTTTACCAGCTCACTCACTACCTATGGCTGAATCCTGTCCAACCTCATAGACTTATGCTTGTCTGAGTGACGTAGTAGGTCACTGACCATTCCCTCTTGGATTAGGAATACTTCATTCAACTTCCCATCCCTGTCTTCCAGCTCAGGGGTTTGAATACCCAGAGCACAACTGGACTTACTATTAAATTATATCTTATAATGACAAAGTGTGTGTGATGGTTTGGGAGTTACCTGCCCACCCCTCCTCCCCCGCCTTTGTAAAATGACCCAGACTAGGCTCAGCTGGCTGGAAGTTAAGGACTGAAGCTCTATTTACAACTTAGCACAATATGCTAGCAGAGATATACACAATAGACAGGAATAGTTACAGAAATATACAAGTTAAAGGTAATACAGCAACACAACTCCCCTCCCAGAAATCAGAGACCCCAGGAGGGGCTCCCAACCACCCTTCCACCTTCTCCCCACCCCTGTACCTTACCCCAAGGTTCGTCTTGCGTGCAAGGTAAATTTGGAGGATCGGCATGGGGGGGGTTAGAAGAAAAGTAGTTAGTGAGGTTACTTGGCAGAGAGGAGGAGGCCAGAAGCTGCTAGACAGCCCAAGGGTGTCTGCAAGCCCAGGTGTCTTATCTTTGTTTAGTATTCTTTTCTTATACATCTCAGCAAGGCTATGAGTGAAGTAGACATCACCATTGTTTGCCTTTCTCAGCCTGCAGTATTATTTTCTCCATTAAAATATTCCAATTAGCCTCAAACCAGCACAGTGTGCTTAACCTCAATCATTGCTGTGTATTTCAAACTCTAAAAGTTCCTCTGTTTCTAAAAGGCAGACATACTTCTAAATGCTTGTGTAAGAAAGGCATTTTCCAACTGCTTCATTTTCTTCTGTACTGCATTTAAGGATGTTGACATCTTGACACTCCGTGACAGAACTTTACACATGCACATAGACACAGGCACAGAGTCACACGCACACAAAGGTCTGCAGAAGAGATTTTAAAGTTTCTGTGTGCAATAAACAACAAAGTCCCAGTTGAAAGGGCCCGGAGTGAAAGCTGAGTTCCCAAATGAATTAGACTAAAAAAGATAACACCCTGAGGCATCTGTATGTCTCAGCATTTAAATTATATCCCTTGAAATATCAGTTTGGACTTGGTGCCAAGAAATGGTTGAAGAGCTTTTTTGCATGAATATACCCAATAGAAGACCAATCTGTTGAAATGAAATGTGTCTCTAATCATTTCCTATAAACGTAACATGGGTTTGCTTTATTATGTAACCTTGAATCATCTTCGTCTTTTAATGAGGATTTTGGATTGTTGCTAATGCTTTGCAATTTCACAGGGTTATATTGTCTTGGTGTTATGTTACGGGGAGAATGTGCCCTAGAATTTAGCTTTCCACTTATTTAAATGGATAACATTATTTCAAAGTTTCTTAAAAAACAAACCAAAACAAAACAATAATTTAGGTTTGTTTTTTCTTTAAGTCACTGTATTATTTGTAGAGATCTTTCATTCAAATTGCTAGAGTGCTGAAAAACCACAAAAAACATCTCATCAGATTTCACTTTCTGAGTCGTTTGACAATTATTGTATCCTTTTCTTTCTTGAATTATAGGCTGTGTTGTTTGGTGTTTTGTTTTTTTTTCGTTTGTAGGATTAGTGATTACATGGATCTGACCCCTGTAGATATCGTAGGAAAGCGATGTTACCACTTTATTCATGCCGAAGATGTGGAAGGCATCAGACATAGTCACTTAGACTGTAAGTACTTCCATTTCTATCAAAATAATCTTGTATAATATTTGCTTGTTCCTGAGCTATTATTTATATTCCACAACTGGGGTTTTAATCTTCCACCTCTATGTTTTATCATTGGGTTTCATAGAGGGCGACTCTAACATAACTTCTTGTGTGATTTATTTTCAAGTCTTCTCATAGACATATAAGATTGTTCACATATGTGGAAATAAAAAATTGTATTTGTGTTGCCAGAATTGCCAGCAGCTCTACATTTACACGTGCTGTGCATTGTTTTACTCCTTCAAAGAAGCAATGCTTAGGTGAGAAATTCCCTAGCACAGAAAATAAACCCCTTTGGCTTCTATTTCTGAGTCACAATGTGGAGGTCAAAAGCTGGACCATATATGGGATTTCACCAGGTTTTTCAATACAGCTTTAGCAGTGTTTCAAGGAGCCGGTGTGTTAACATCTACATGGCCTCCATCCTTACAGCATCTCTGTGTCCCTGTTATCTTCACACAGGTAGTATCTGATCAGGATAACAGAAGTATAAAAATGCTACGAGAGAGAAACCTTAGCAGAGAATGTGTGCTTGTGTCTGGGTATGGGGGAAGGGAGGTTCAGCTTGATTCCTTGTAATTAAACTCTTTGTATTCCCTTTATTAAAAGCCATAGGGCCTAATTCTTGTTGAGATCTGTTGACTTCAGTGATAGTGCCTCTGATTTACTCTGTTGTGGAAAGAGACTTAGGCCCATAATCTCTAATTTATCTGTGCCTGCAGTGAAGCTAGATAACTCTGTGGAAGTTTCAGTGTCTGACTGCACTTATGATTGACTTGTGTGTTTTTCTTAATGTAAATTGCTATCTGCAAACTGCCTCTTAAATTCAGAGTTCCAGATCTGAATAACTCTATTCTCCCTGCACGACGTCTTGCCAGCGTTTACTAATGTGATGGTAGCCACACAAATGCAACCATTTTTAATTAGCTCTTGCAAAACCATATGACTGCAATAGAAATCTCCAGTCTGAAAGTACCTTGCTCAGTCTGCAAGGGGAGGTAGAATCATAGAATGGTAAGGTTGGAAGGGACCTCAAGGATCATCTAGTTCCAACCCCCTGACATAGGCAGGGACACCTCCCACTAGTACAGCTCACTCAAGGCCTCCTCCAACCTGACCTTGAAC
>VWZE01000054.1:146529-161295 GCA_013396675.1 Eubucco bourcierii
ACTTCAGTGTCCTTCCTGTGCTGGGGGCTCCAGAACTGCACACAGTACTCCAGGTGGGGTCTGAGGAGAGCAGAGTAAAGGCGGAAGAATCCCCTCCCTTGCTCTGCTGGCCACGCTTCTCTTGATGCAGCCCAGGACTCAGTTGCTGTCTGGGCTGCATGTGCACACTGCAGGCTCATGTTGAGCTTTTCATCACCCCAGACCCCAAGGTCCTTTTCCTCAGGGCTACTTTCCAGCCATTCACCACCCAGCCTGGTTTTGTGCTTGGGATTGTGCCTACCCAGGTGCAAGACCTTACACTTGGCCTTGTTGAATTTCATGAGGTTGGCCTGGGCCCACCTCTGCAACCTGTCCAGGTCCCTCTGGATGTCATCCCTGCCCTCTAGCAAGTTGACTGTGCCACACAGCTTGGTGTCATCTGCAGACTTGCTGAGGGTGCACTGATTCCTCTGTCCATGTCACTGACAAATAGGAGGATAACTCCAACTGGAAAGCATAAGAGGGACAACATGTATGATAATATACAGCAGCCAGCAGCAGTATCAAGCTCTGTAATGCTGTCAAATAGAATCTGTAGTTTCTAGAACATAAAGTACATTTGACATAGGAAGGTCAGGTTAGATGCATTTCTGTGGGGAAAAAAATACAACCCACTGTCCAAAATTATAATCAAAATAATTTTGCATCATTCACATTTTGAGCATTTAATATGCAGGAGAATATTTCAGCAGTTCAGACATGAAGGAAGACATTCAGAAACTTACTTGGTGCTCTTGAAACTGGAAGTCAAAAATGACAAGTTGCACTATCTGACCAAGGAAATAAAAGATATTTATGACTCAGACTTAACATACCACCTGGCAGAGATGAACATCCCATTTGAAAAAGACCTTAATCTTCTGAATGACCACTTCTCTCTGAAATAGAATGTGCTTTATGAAACATTCATCTCTGGCAAACTTAGAGAGCTGGGCAGACAGTGTGAGTGTAGTGACCCAGGGTGTAAGCACTGGACTAGGACTCAGGAGGAACTGGAGACAGGAATGACTTCTGGAAAATCACATTACTGTGTTCCTGCTCTGACTTTATGTCCACTTTAGTTGATTGGCTTGCAAGCTTTGTAAACACACAGACTTTCTCCCATCAGCAGCATCCAGCACAGTGGGGTTCCAAACTTGTCTGTGTTGCTGTAGCAAAATTATTTCTTGCTAGGTTCACTTTTGTTTCAGTAGATAAGACTAATTACATCTTTTATGTATAGTTATTCTTTTGGCTTGTAGGAATAAGATGTCCATAGAATCATTCAAATTGGAAGGGACTCTGGACGTCACCTAGTCCCACCTCATGTTCAAAAGAGGATCAACACTGATTCAAAGCAGGTTGCTTAGCACTTTGTCTAGTTGATCTTGAAAACCTTCAAGGTCAAACTTTGTACATGTTCTCTGAGTGGCCTGTTCCAATTATCCTTAATAGGAGTTAATTATCCTCATGGTGATTAATGGTTTTTTTATTTCTACCCACTTGACATTTCCCTGTTTTGATTCTGCAGCTCCTGGCTCCATCTTTGCTATAATCTCTTTGTACATATACTGTTGGGTCCCCCTGAAACCACCTCTTCAGGCTGAACAAGCCTGGTCCCAAAGCCCTTCCCTCATAAGAGAGTTCTTGACAGATCTCTGCTAAGCTCACGGAAGTTTATCAATGTATTTCTTGTGCTGGGAGCCTAAAATTAGATTCCAATTAGATGCCAAAAAAAATAAATCCAATCTAAAGAGTAGTGAGTAAAGGGGAATAATGACATCCTGTGGTCTACTGGCTGTACAGTACAACCCACACTGCTGATTCATCCTTACCATACTTCCCACCAGAGACCCCCAGATTTTTTTCTATGATAGTAGAATCATAGAATTATAGAATCGTAAAAACAGCCAGATTGGAAGAGACCTCCAAGATCATCCACTCCAACCTATCACCCAGCCCTATCCAATCCGCTAGACGATGGCACTAAGTGCCTCATCCAGTCTTTTCTTGAACACCTTCAGGGAGAGTGACTCCACCACCTCCCTGGGCAGCCCATTCCAATGCCAATCACTCTCTCTGTCAATAACTTCCTCCTAATATCTAGCCTAGACCTCCCCTGGCACAACTTGAGACTGTGTCACCTCATTCTGTTGCTGGTTGCCTTGGAGAAGAGACCAAACCCCCAGCTGGCTACAACCTGGACAATCATTCCCCAGCCTGTACCATTGGAGGGAGTTGGTCCATTCCATATGCAGACCTCTGCATTTTCCTCTTGACGTTGTTCACACTCCTGCTCTAGATAAAAGATCTTCAAGTTTAAATTAGTTGAAAATAGCTCAGGAGTATTCCTGCCCATTATAAGTCCTGCAGAAGCTGAAGTGGTTCATGTCTTTGCCCAGAGAAATGCTTGACTCTTCCAGCATCTGGGGGGAAAAAATCATATAAAGACTAAGAGAAACAAATCAGAGCCCTTCCCACCCCCACCCCCACCCCCTCCAAAATATTTCATAGCAACTTGTCCATCCTATAAGATCCCAATCAAACTGAACTAGAAAGTAGAAAAACTTCCTGATTTTGTTAAAATTAGAGCTAAAATTCAAACATTTTGGTCATAGAAGGTAAAACTCAGCAGAACCGCAGTTCCATAAAATAAACAGTGAAGGAGATTTGCCAGTAGAACATAGCAAATTGAGATTACAATTTAAAAGGGGGGGGGAAGACAACATTATTCAATATTTTGAAAACGAGCTAGGAGCTCAAATAATGATTAGAAAGTCCTGTTGAAAAGCAGAAGCAGAACTTTAGAAAGCAGCAAACTGAGAAGGTTGTGTTCAATGGAAGACTGCAGAATGCAGCTAAAAATCTTGACTGATTTTTGCAGGAGAGAAGATAATTTTAAAAGATTAGAACAAGAATCACAAGTTGCAAGGGTTAAAAAAAAAAGTTTTTTTTAAAAAAAAGCCCAAATAAAATGTCTACTCTACCTGTTTACTGATGACATAGCAGTAAAAAATGGGAAAATTTAGACCAGTACATCCAGGTTATTCAAAGACATCAACGAATGAAAATTAACAAAGAAGAAAAGGTTGCACGAAAACATACAAGAGTGGTCTTGAGGGCTTCAGATCACAGAAGCCCATTAGAAACCTTGAAAAATAGGTTTTCTTAATGCTGTCTCAGATAAAAGATGACAAAAGCAGTTTCAGGAATATGACCATCATGAGTATAATGGTGAGCATCTGCAGGACTACAGCAGTGCTATATTATGGTACTTCTGCCCTGGTGAGGCCACATCTGGATTATTGTGTCCAGTTCTGGGCCCCTCAGTTCAAGAAGGACCTCAGAAAACTGCTTGGAAGAGTCCAGTGCAGAGCCGCAGAGATGATGGAGTGGAACATCTCCTTTATGAGGAAAGGCTGAGGGAGCTAGGGCTCTTTAGCTTGGAGAAGAGGAGACTGAGGAGTTACCTCATTTGTGTTAATAAGTATGTAAAGGTCAAGTGTTGGGAGGATGGAGTCAGAAACTCACAGCTTCTTAGTGATGTCCAATGGTAGAACAAGGGGAAATGTCTGCAAGCTGGGACAGACGAGTTTCCATGTGAACACAAAGGAAATTTTTTTCACTGTGAGAGTGGCAGAGCACTGGAACAGGCTGCCCAAAGAGGTTGTGGAGTCTCCTATGGAGACATTCAAAATCTGCCTGGATGTGTTCCTGTGTGCCCTATTCTAGATGATCCTGCTCTGGCAGGGAAGTTGGACTGTGTGATCTTCTGAAGTCATTTCCAACCCCTAATGTTCTGTGATTCTGTGTAATGAAAGGTCAGTTGTGGAAAAACTTTCATTGGGTTCAGTGGACGTAGGGAATATGCCCTAAAAAGAAAAATCTATGTGGAGTAAAATTCTGAACCCAGTGAGGTAAGCAGCAAAAATTCCATTAGGTTCGATGGGGCCAAGATTTCTATATAGAGATGTAGATTAGTTTCGTAGCTCGATGGCCCCATGGATGACATATGCCTGCATTCAGTCCCACATAATAATAAATGGTAGTGATCCCACAAGTTATTGAAACACAGGGAAAAAAAAAAAAAAAGAAAACTAAGGAATATTGCTTCTGTGTTGCTTCATTCAAGCTTTCAGTGATCATGCTTTTTCAGAAACCTCTCAGCCAGCTGTTTGGTGTTTCAGTTCTACGTCATTAATCTGTTTCCCATTTCATGGTTTCAGAAGTTGGAGGATCCTCTCATTCAGTTGTCTTCACTGTGTTCATTGAACAAGCTGCTGGTAGAATCCTGACAGACATCACTTATCATAAATCAAGTCTCTAGCACAGAGATCGTAGTTAAAAATGTTTTCTGATCTAACAGCCTCTACATCATGGCACTGCTGCTGGCTCACCTGAGCTACTGGCTCAGCTGCAATGGGTTGTATTTGAAACCAAATCCTCAAAAACTGCCAGGCAAGCTCTATCCTGCCTCTGATGCAGATATAGAATCATAGAATGGTAAGGTTGGAAGGGACCTCAAGGATCATCTAGTTCCAACCCTCTGACATAGGCAGGGACACCTCCTACTAGTACAGGTTACTCAAGGCCTCCTCCAACCTGGCCTTGAACAGCTCCAGGGAGGGAGCATTCAGAACCTTCCTGGGTGACCTGTTCCAGTGCCTCACCACCCTCACTGGAAAGAACTTCCTCCTAACATCCAGTCTAAATCTCCCCTCTGCCAGTTTAAACCCATTGCCCCTTGTCCTGTCATTACAAGACCTTGTAACTAGTCCCTCCCCAGCCTTCCTGTAGAGCCCCTGGATAGATACTGGAAGGCTACTCTAAGGTCTCCTTGAAGCCTTCTCCAGGCTGCAGAGCCCCAACTCTTGTAGCCTGTCCTCATAGGAGAGCTGCTCCAACCCTCTGATCATCTTCATACCCTCCTTTGGACCCACTCCAACACTTCCATGTCCTTCCTTTGCTGAGGGCTCCAGAACTGCACACAGTACTCCAGGTGGGGTCTGAGGAGAGCAGAGTAAAGGGGCAGAATCCCCTCCCTTGCCCTGCTGCCCACACTGCTCTTGATGCAGTCCAGGACTCAGTTGGCTGTCTGGGCTGCATGTGCACACTGCAGGCTCATGTTGAGCTTTTCATCAACGCAGAGCTCTTCATTAGGACATGTGACATGGAAGGGTTGGAGTTGAATGTTTTGTGTTTTGTAGTTATGCACCTAGAACTAACACCCTAGAAAGACCACTCATACCTGCAGTTCTGCTTTGCCACTTGTAAGAATGGGGAAGATAATCACAGAGTCACAGAATATTCAGGTCCTCTCCTTTTGTTTTCCTCTGCATAGAGACATTGCAGGGCCGAACTGCATGCCAAATGTAGGACAGTTCATACACTTTCACCAGGCCGTGAGTCCCTACGTGGGTAGAACTGCCCTTGTTCCAATGACAACAAAATATCCCTGATCTTAAAGCTAGCAGGCTACATTTTATGTCAAATCAATATCAGAAATCAAGCAGATTAATGAAATTAGTGCAGTGTGAGGTCATAGCACTGTCTGTAGAGCTCAGCAAGGGCAGCTGACACTTGCTGCTCTGTGGAGTACGATGCTGTGTCTATCTGCTTCCTTTTAGTTGACACTGAGGTCTGTAAGATCCCCTTTTGATTTAAGAAGTGCATTTCTTGCCAAGAATGAACGAGCGTCTTGTGCTGTAGGTGTACATCTTCCATTTAATTGAAAAAAATTAATCATTTTCATTGAACATCAAGTACTTGATGTTACTGTTCAAATGAAGGTCATTAAGAAAGCACTAAGGAAGGATAAATGTCAAGACCTCTGAAGGCAGCCATGAATAAATTTTTGGACAAATATAGGATAACATGCCACCATCTGAAAATTAATATATTGCTTGCAAGAACACCATCTCAAGTACATATTGGTATATAATATGTGCTTTTTCATTTTAGAATCCTAATTGAGATCTGAATTCAGAAACCTGACACTGCTAAGAAAGATCTCCGTTGTCCTCAGCTATTGCTTAGAAAATATCATCCTGTTTCCTCAGGATTTGATTTACAGCTCTAAGGAATACAGTTCCTCGGGAACAGTGAGCCAGGGCAGCTCATTTCCCATAAAGCAAAGGTCTCTGATGAGTATGTTTGGTAACACTCCCTCTGATCTACTTTATCTGTTTTCCAGTGGTTAGAATAATCCAGTCTTCCTGAAAATAGACTATTCCACATTCAGCTTTTTTCACATCTTTCCTGTTTTTCAGGGGATATTACCCTCTCTGTCTGCTTTTAGATCAGTTATATATTCATGATTTCTTTTTATGCACGTTCAGTAGAAAAATTCCATTGCTGTACCAAATATTGCTTAGTGGTTTAGCCTACCAGCTGTAGTTGAACTAACCCTTTTAACTTATGCACATCAGTTATAATTTTTTATTCTCTTAATAACCTCAAACACATGAAAAACAAATAGAATGAGTTGATAATTTCTAACAGTAAAATACACTTCACATATTTTGCTATCATGCTGTGGAATAACTCTGCAATGTCAAGTAGCACACAATTAGCAAAACTGTAGGGGGAAAAAAAAAAGAAGTGTTTTGATCCTGAGGAATTTTTATCCTAATCAGATCGAAATTTCAGTGCTCTTGTAGTGCTTAATATCTTCAATCACACACACACAAAAAAAAAAACCCAAACTGATTCCAATGTCAGGTTTTGCATTCTGGGACTGAAATAAAATGCTAAAATATACAAATGAATCTCATGTTTGTACAAGTTTATTATCATCACTAAAAAGCAAGATTGATTCTAAATTAGGCTGATAGAATGTCTGGTGTTCAGCTAATTCTTAAACCAAGCCCACCTGGCACCCTGATGACACCCTCATGTGTCTTGTTTCCCAAGTATTGCAGAAGTATTAATGCTGACCACCTGCACAGTCTTTCTCTATGTCCATGCTGTAAGCTAGCAAAGATTTCTGTGTTGGAGACTGGCATCCTTATGTCCTTTTGACTGGAGATAGTGGTGACAGAGCAAAATGAAGGAACAGGATGTAAAGAACTAAAAGAAATGGAAGAAAGAAGAAAAAGAAAAAAAAAAAAAAAAAAGAGGATGGACTTTGGTTTTAGCCCATGCCTAATTTTTGGGTTTCAGTCTAAGGACTTTGGAGGTATGTACCTAATGGAGAGTCTCTTTTGCTGTGCTCTGAAATCCTGCAGATGTGTTTCCTCCTGCAAATTGTAGAATCATAGAATGGTAAGGTTGGAAGGGACCTCAAGGATCATCTAACTCCAACCCCCTGCCATAGGCAGGGACACCTGCCACTAGTACAGCTCACTCAAGGCCTCGTCCAACCTGGCCTTGAACACCTCCAGGGAGGAAGCAGCCACAACCTCCCTGGGCAACCTGTTCCAGTATCTCACCAATATTCTTCTTTGGGTTGAGAGATGCTGATCTGTCTAGATTAATTTTTTTGTTTGCTCTCTGACCCAAGCTGGTTACTTCAGAAGAAGGGACGAAATGCGCTGCAGTATGGAAGTATGCCATACACCCTTGTTTTCTTCAAAACACATTATTTACTCATGTGTGTTTCATTCCTTGAAAGATGAGACTTTATTCCACTCCTTATATTTCTGTTTGTGGAGGACACGTGTCACTATTGTAATATTTTATGTTCTAATTACTGATACCAATATTCAGATGCCATTTTACCTCCTGTGATACATTTCTAGTCCTCATGATATTTTGTGGCTAAGTCTATTTCACACGCGAATTGTTTGTTATAGGACAAATGTTTTCTGTGTGTAAAGTATATCAGAGGGTTTACCAGAAGCATCAGATCTTTTGGATAGTAAATAAATCAGAAACCTCTACAAAGCTAAACCTTTAAGCTATTTAAACCATTAGCTGCTGAACCTAATTGCAGAGTTTTGCCTTCTGTAGCTTAGCAATATGCAGTTATTTTGTGAGATGCCGCAGATACAGTTTGCATCAATAACCCTTTAACTTAATTCCTGATGCCGTTTCATCTTCAAATTAAATCTAATGCAGTGCTGATTAGTACATTCCCATTTCAGTTTGCAGATTCTCTGTTGCGAGCCTTCCCTAGCTCTTAGTCAGTTGAAGTTCACACCTAAACTCTTCTCCTATTTTCACATTAAAAATGCATGTAGTACCAGTTGTATAAATACAGCCACTGCATTAAGGGGCTGTAGAGTGCAGGTTGAGCTCTGATTTCTGCAGGGAACCTCTGGCTTCCCAGTTACTCCCTTAATCATCCTCTTTTTTTTTTTTTTTTCTTTTTTTTTTTCTTTTTTTTTAAGTCTCTTTGTGCTCTGAATTTTCAACCCTGAAGATTAAATTTATACTTCGATGTTATTCTTGTGATAGGTTGCAGGAGCACGTGCTAAATTGCAAAGCCACGGGAATAAAAGGTTTCATTGTGCGCCTCCAGCAGCTTCACCTTCACTCTGTCCACTGAACTATTTATGTGCTGACTTTTCCTACGTAATGTAAATGGAGGCATTTTAGTGTGTCATCTTAAAAAGTACTTCAGCCACAGATCTTTTTTACCTTCATTACTGAGGTTCCCTCCAAGATTACTGGGACCAGAGGTGTTCATCACTTTGTAGTCAGAAACAGTGTCATTCCATTGAAAATCCAAGGATGGATTAAGGATTTCATTTGTAGTTTGCTAGACTGTGAAATACTCCATCCTAAAATGTCACTATGTGAAGGAATGAAGAAACTGTTGCAGATCTTTCCAGAGATTTAAGAACACGTTAGTGGTACTGGGTTTTATTCTTCCTTTTGTTTTACAAAGGTCTGGACAGTTGACCTTGTGTCTCTGAGGCACTTTTCAAAACCAGAAGGATATGAAAATACTGATATATATATATGCAACATAAATCAGTTAGGTGATGGTGTGGCAAAAGGTCTTATTAGCACTCATTTGAAAGAACCTGCACTTGTGGGTTTGCCATCTATGAGTGATGTGACCAGTAGTGGATCAGTGTGTGAAGGTTTGGGAGTTCCCCACCCCCCCACACTTTGTAAAATGACCCAGACTAGAGCTCAGCTGGCTGGAAGTTAAATGTTGAAGCTATATTTACAGCTTTGCACAATGTACAAGCAGATATTTACACTATATACAGAATATTTACAGAAATTTACAAGTTAAAGGTAATACAGCAACACAACACCCCTCCCAGAAATCAGAGACCCCAGGAGGGGCTCCCAACCACCCTTCCACCTTCTCCCCACCCCTGTACCTTACCCCAAGGTTTGCCTTATGTGCAAGGTAAATTAGGAGGATTGGTCAAGGAGGGTTAGAAGAAAAGTGGTTAGTGAGGATTAATCAGCAGAGGAGTCAGAGCCCAGAAACTGCTAGATCACCCCAGCAGCTCCTGCTCCAGCAAACGACAGAGAGAGACTCACTTATCTGTTGTTTTGGTTAGTGTTCCCAAACAATTCTCCAGCAAGTGTATGAGTGAAGTAGACATCACCATGTTTTCCTTTCACAGCCTATAGTGTAATTTTCTCCATTAAAATATTCTAATTAGCCTCAAACCAGCACACAGTGTTGGTTTTGATGTCTGATACCTTACAAAATGAGTAGGAAGGTGTTTGGGACTTTATCTCAGTGCCCTTCCAAACATCTGAAGCCTTTGTACCTAGTGCCCAGATGTTACTAAGTATTGGATCTGAGATCATAGATGCTTACTTTGATTTTGCAAGCTTTTAGGTTGTGGGATTTTTGGGTTTGGTTTTTTTGATTGAAGAGGAGGTGAGTTTTGGTTTTATTTGGGTTTTGTTTGTTTGTTGGTGTGTTTGTTTTGGTTTTTGGGGGTATTGGTTTGTTTTGGTTTTTTTTTTTTGTTAGCACTAACATGACCTCTTAAGGCCTGTAGAGAACAATGGAAGTTTTATTTCTTTTCCTTTCACAAGACATCAGGTATAAAGGGACAAAGTGCTTTAAAAATGGCTAATGTAGTTTACTCCAAATGTGAGATGATGGTGAATCCTTGTAATGCTTAGAAGGGTGTGTGAAGTTCAGTTATGTCATGCCACCGTGACACAGTGCTGTGGCTCCCTTTCCTCTAGAAATTAGGCTGAGAAAACCACTCAGTCCAAGTACCCAAACAGGGACTTTTATATAAAAAAATAAAAGAAGATTTAAAAGCAACCCATCACTTAACATAGAACATCTTTAACCTATGATATTCGAAAGAAAATTAGTATTTTTACCAATCTGATTCTGTGAAACTTCTGTCTCTTTTCCTATTTGTAGGACCTATAGTTGTGTAGAGTCTGCTGATAGATTTGTCATGGAAGAGGTTACCTTCTGTAGTCATTAATCTTACATAGGTTGTCATATGATGGACATCAATATTAGTGTAGAAATGGAGGACAGATTTAAGTTCCTTGAACAAACAGGGCCAGACTTCTGATGTTAAGGTTTTAGTAGCTGAGGGCAAAATTTGGGTCTGGGATTTCATTTTCCCCTCCAGTTTGAGCAGTGAGAGTTCATTAATGATAATAGAAGAGCTGTCTGAAGTTGGTGTTCAAAGCAGGCTTGGGTTTCTAAACGACGGTTTCAATATTAGCAGAAGGAAATCTCTTCATGGCAGGACTGAAGATTTAAAAGTCATGGAGAGACAGGCAAATCATGATGGAAAAGAAAAGTTAAGAAAGAGAAAATAAAACCTTTAGAATCCTCGGTAGATACATCTACTGTTCATGCTTTCAATGGAGTTTATCATTAAATAAACTGATTTAGTTTATTTATATCATTTTTTTAGCTGTAGAAACAACAGAAAAAAAATCTATTATGCAAGTTGTGAGCTGCCATGGAAGACTGTATCTGATGAAACATGTAATTATATATTGCAATTCTATCATTACAATGCTCCCTCCCTGGAGGTGTTTAAGGCCAGGTTGGATGAGACCTTGAGTGACCTGTTCTAAGTGGGAGGTGTCCCTGCCTATGATGGGGGGTTTGGAACTAGATGATCTTTGAGGTCCCTTCCAACCTTACCATTCTATGATTACATTTGATCAGTACCCACACAGTGTTTTAAAATAAGCATTCTACCTGGCCTTATATATTCTTGTTAATAGTTATTGTTAAGCTTGATTATAAAATTGTGTCATTTTAGGCAACAGACCATGAGCAACTGGTATGTTACAACCATCAGGAAATGAAGGGGGGCAAGGGTGAAATGTCTTGTTCCAAATATCACAAAATCACAGAATGATAGGGGTTGGAAGGAACCACTGAAAGTCATTGAGTCCAACCCCTCTGTTAGAGCAGAATCACCTGAAGCAGATCACGTAGGAACACGTCCAGGAGATGATTATTTGTGCTTAGTTCTGGCAAATAACTTTTTTTTTTTTTCTCCCCTTGGTTTGTTGAATTTTAGTTTGTACTGCTACTGTGAGCTGACACCATGTAAACTCATATCATTGGGTTGATTTTAAACAAACATCTTTCTGGACCATATCTGAGATAACTTGGAATCAGATGAAAACAGAATCTCTAGCAGAGGGTAGGAATTTTCATAGGGCTGGACTACTACTCTCTTAGGATTAGGAACAGGATTACAAAATCCAAGAATGTTTTTTCCAAACTATTTTCACTATTTAGAGTTACGTTTCTTCCCTAGCTGGATGTGTAGCTTTTGGGGAAGGCTTTGTGTTTGTCAAGTAATGACCTTGAGCTACAATCTTCTTTTTTATTTTACAGTTTGACTTAGACTACATTTAACATTTGCTGTTGTGCAAAGTAATGCAGGAAGAATATTGCTTAATTGTAATAGATTCTTAAACTTTCCAGTTTTTCTAAATGGTTGGTTAAGGTTTTCTATTTATGTATTTCTTTCCCTGAAAGGTTGTTGATACTTATTTTTGGCTAATTTGTCAGGCATTTATGTATACAACATCCCTACACTGGAAGATTAAACAGTTTCCCTTATTGCAGAAGTAAGCCACTGGCACACTTAGCATTTTTACAGTGACTGTATATGCTTGGAAGAATTATCCCAGGTGATTGAAGAAGTTAAGTGGGAGTTTGGATACCAGTGAGGTACAATTTTCTGTTGTGAGTCTGACATAATACTTCCTGCTTGACTGTGGAAAGGGCAAATTTATGTTTAGAAGCCAGCAATTATTACTAAAATTCATATCATAATAGCAACCAGTCTTGGTCAGAGTTACTGACACAGTGCACTGCATTTTACCCAAACCTAAAAAAGACATTCTCTGTCCAACACTCAGGTCATTCTCCTGTCATATGGTGTGTGTAAAATGCAGCTTTCTAAAGCCTCACAAACCAGTATTTTTCTAAACAGTTATCACCTCTCTGTTTTGCTTAAGATAACTCAGCTGAGATACAGTAAGTCACGCAGGACTGGTAAGGAATGCATTTACATGCTGTCCTGACTTATGTCTTCTTCTCCTTACCCCACCTTATGAAGCAGACCTGAAATCAAAGTGTTTATGGAGAATTACATAGGTGCCATATGTGTGCTCACCAAATGCCTAGAAGTCTGCTATCATTTGTGTCCAGTTCTGGGCCCCTCAGTTTAAGAAGGACACTGAGATACTTGAACGTGTCCAGAGAAGGGCAATGAGGCTGGTGAGAGGCCTTGAGCACAAGCCCTATGAAGAGAGGCTGAGGGAGCTGGGATTGTTTAGCCTGGAGAAGAGGAGGCTCAGGGGAGACCTTATTGGTGTCTACAACTACCTGAAGGGTGACTGTAGCCAGGAGGAGGTTGCTTTCTTCTCTCAGGCAACCAGCACCAGAACAAGAGGACACAGTCTCAAGCTGTGCCAGGGGAAGTTTAGGCTGGAGGTGAGGAGAAAGTTCTTGACTGAGAGAGTCATTGGCTACTGGAATGGGCTGCCCAGGGAGGTGGTGGAGTCACCGTCCCTAGAGGTGTTCAAGGCAGGTTTGGATGTGGCACTTGATGCCATGGTCTAGTCTTGAGGCCTGTGGTAATGGGTTGGACTTGATGATCTTTGAGGTCTCTTCCAGCCTTTGTGGTACTGTGATACTGTGATCCAGTTTGTAATTCTGTTTAAGAGGCATCATTTGAGATTGCTAGATATTGCTTGGCGCTATTTTTTCGTTGATAAAATCCAATGTATAGATACCTTCTATTAAAAACATCTAACTCACTAATTGCAAGATCTATAGAAAAGTCCTTACAACATCAAAGGCTCACTTGATCCTTGGAGCTGTTACAAATGAAAAACTGTCTCTGTTACAAGCAAATAAGGCACTTAATGCACTCTTTCTGGCTGTGATGTTATTTTTCCTGTGGGTTTTGAAAATGACCTTCCTGTAAGCATCAAGGACTGTAACTTTTCAGATAAAGAAACTTGTTCTTGTTTTAAGTCTGTGCCAGGTTCATTCCCCTATAGCCCACAGTTTTCAAAAGCAGAAGAAAAAATAATCCAGAATTAAAAAAAATATAAAAAAAAACCCCTCTGTTTCCAGAATGAAGTTACCCTGTCAGCTTGCCTTGGGCCTTAGGTGGAGAAGTGGAGATTAAAGAGTCAGTATTCCTTTTCATGTTTCGTCTGCCAGTTTTGTGAATGTAGAAAGAGTACTTGTGGCTGCAGCTAAGTATCCAACTATGGTATTTAGTATGGCATTTTCATCCTCATGCAGTAAATTAAAAAATATTCTTACATGTTTATCACGAAGGGAATGCAGTGTCAATATCATCCAGTCACTGATAAAGGTATTGCGAGGAGCAGGGTGAATAGCATGGCAGATGTAACCTCGATATTTTCACCAATTACAAAGAGCCTCTTTGTAAGGCTGTGTGAATATGTAAGATGATCTCATCATTTCCTATTTACTCAATACTTACCTGAATACGCAACATAGTGTAGCTTTTAAATGCATATGCACATGACTGAAATGTCCTTTTGTACGAGACTTCCTTAAAAGACTGCTTTTGATACCCAATTTCTTCATCTCCTCTTCAAACTGAATTAAGCTACTTCCTTCTTTTTCAAACACAACTCACTATTTAGAAGCTTTGGCTTTGATTTCTCGGAACAGCCTTACAGGAAGAAACTACGTTCTTTTGCTTTTTGTAACCATATTCCTTAAGACAAACTTGCACTGATTTATTTTGATTTTCTAACAGAAATAGGTTCCTGCAAAGAACACTGACTGTTTCTTCTTCTCTCCACTCCCCCCCTCCCCTTCACTCCACTGCTACAAGAATATTGCTGTGTGCAAAGCTACCGCAGAAGACTGAAATCCCTCTGTTGGGAAATGTGTACATAGCAATATATTCATACTCTGAGAAATAAGTGGAGTGCCTTTTTTTTTTTTTTTTTTTTTTTTTGGCTTCTAGCATGATGTACTGTGCATTTCTTACATGCTGGCCACTGAATTCAAATTGAGTGATTAGGTAATGTTTTGGCAAATTTTAGTCAAGTTTCTCATCCTCCATTTTAGGGAATGTATCTGTGCAGCTAATGTAAAGGTTACTAGTTTTAAAACATTGACCCTTACTTATTACCTTTCATTAAAGTGTTTCTATTTTCATATATGTGTGTGTGTGTGTGTGTGTGTGTGTGTATGTGTCTATAAATATGTGTGTGTATGTGTCTATATATATATGGGTGTGTGTATGTGTCTATATATATATATATATAATCATAGAATGTAAGGTTGGAAGGGACCTCAAGGATCATCCAGTTCCAACCCGCTGCCATAGG
>VWZE01000054.1:161766-178836 GCA_013396675.1 Eubucco bourcierii
CCCTGCCCTCTAGCAAGTTGACTGTGCCACACAGCTTGGTGTCATCTGCAAACTGCAAACTTGCTGAGGGTGCACTCAGTTCCTCTGTCCATGTCACTGGCAAAGATGTTATACAGCACTGGGCCCAGCACTGACCCCTGAGGAATACCACTTGATACGTGTGTGTGTGTGTACATGTCTATATGTATGTGTGTGTGTGTGTGTGTGTGTATGTGTCTAGATATATATATGTGTGTGTGTATATATATAAGTATATATCCACTCTGGCGAGACCCCACCCTGAATACTGCATCAAATTCTGGAGCACCTATTATGGGAGAGATATGGACATGCTGGAGTGTGTCCATAGAAGGGTCACAAGGGCTAGAGGGCTGGAACACATCTCCTGTGGAGACAGACTGAGAGAGTTGGGGTTATTCAGTCTGGAGAAGAGAAGGCCTTATTGTGACCTTCCAGTATCTGAAGGGGCCTACAAGAAAACTGGTGAGGGACTTTTTAGGATGTCAGGTAGTGACAGACTAGGGGGAGTGGAGCAAAAGTAGAAGTGGGTAGATTCAGATTGGATGTTAGGAAGAAGTTCTTCACCACGAGTGTGGTGAGACCCTGCAATACGTTGCCCAGGGAGGTGGTGGAAGCCACATCCCTGGAGGTCTTTAAGGCCAGGCTGGATGGGACTGTGAGCAACCTGATCTAGTGTGAAGTGTCCCTGCCCGTGGCAGAAGGGTTGGAACTGGGTGGTATCTGAGGTTCCTTACAATTCTGTGATTCTGTGATATATAAATATATGACCCAGTCTTGCATAACTTTCAATTCAGAAACCATGCTATTGATGTGATCTACAAGTTTCACCTTCCCTTGTACTGCCACCCAGGTACCCCACATATAATCCAACTAGAAATTTACAGCTCTGTGCATTTCTTAGTGTACAAAACCGCAGAGCTGACCCCTGATTCTCAGTTAGGGAGCTGCCTGAAGTACACTATGAACATGTTCAGGATGTGGTCCACATGGCATTACTTTTTCAGAAGTTTATGCTAAGCTGAAATGCATGGTCTGTGGCTAGTAATAAACACAACTTCCCATAGAGGGGACTAATTTTTTTTTTTCCTTTTCATTACGTCACAAAATCAGTAATGTTATTAATGGACTCTGTACCTCAGAATAAAACTGAACTTTACTCAATAACACTAAGTTTATCAACCACATAGATTTGCCTTCCTGCTATGTCCTTGTAGTTGCTTGTTTTTAAAAAATTCTCATATAATTTCTGTGTTTCAGCTTTTCAATGCCACAGGTACAAAATATCATAAATTAGAAAGCGCTTCCCCCCCTTCCCCATTCTTTCCCTTTCACCACATTGGGAAATCTCTTCTCAAGCTATAACAGGTGCTTTCAAAACTGGCTTAGAGGTTCTTAGTGCACTCTCAAAGGATATAAGAACCAGAATTAGCAGTACAGCACAGCTGGCCTGCTGGACAATCTCTTTACAGAGAGAATTTTTATATTGAATAGTAGGACTTTCTTCACAGTGCGGCCCACAAATCTTTCGCGTGAAACATGCTTTGGACAGATGCAGGAAGGAAAATCCTTTCAATGTGGCAAGATTTCTGAGCTGACCAAATAAAGAGTAGGTAGAATTTCCAGGTAGAGGAACTTCATGGAAAGCTCATTTATGAGAGAGTATTTCAGATATTCTTTGGATGTACGGTAATTTGGGACCTGAACTCCAGCTAGATGGCTTGTGTGCAACTCTGAGGCACTGCATTCTATTTCTTGAAAAAAAACAAACTCCTTTTTCCCTCAGAAATATCTTGTAAGATGTTAATTCTCCCCCTTTTCTCATAGTTCTGAAATGAGTGCTCTGGTCACTTCATGACATTGACTTTCCCAGTGGTACAACAACCAATATAAAAAGTAGAGAGGGAGAAAGGACTTTTCTGTGATGAAATGGACTGAGAGTGCTGGTGTATCTGGGTCCTTACAGCTGTGACTATGCAGAAATGCAGTGTGCTCTTCAGTCCCTGGCTGGTACCTTGACTTTCAAATGTTCATGTGGGTAGTTGTGAGGATTCATTCTTTGGTGTTTCTATAGCATGGCAAATCCCTCAGGAAAAAAAAAATAGGAAAAAAAATGACAACAGTATAATTAATTGATGCAAGTGCAGATAAATTTTCCTCATTTCTGCACACACCTGTGAGTCTTCAGGTTTCCAGAAAGGAGACAATATGACTCCGACTTCCAGGCTTATCAGTTTTACTGTCAGCTGTAAGCAGAGTATTTTGTATGTTCTAATTTACTGCAGTGGAAAAGTCTCCTGTAACCAAAGCTCGCAACAGTACTTTTCTTCCCTTTTTCTCCTTAACTGATAAAGTTGCAGTAATTTATATGAAGCTCTCTAAAGTGGCAATACAACATTGGTTAGGCAGAAATGCTGGGTAGTCAGTTGTTCGTATTTTTTCTTTATTCTACTGTACAATGAGGTTTTGAAGCCAATAAGTTAATCATAGCAGAATAATTAGAGCTTGGAATATAAAGGTTAAAATTGAGGGAAACTGCTAGAAGCAAACCTAGGTAACTAGACCCAGGTAGCAACTAACTAGAGTAAGTTAACAACAGGACCCAGGTTACAAATATTTGGTCACGTTGCAGGTGGACACTTTACCTTCGTTTTCCATTGCACTTTTTTTAACGTGCATTTTTCAATCCGGTAGTTGAAAAATTGAGTGGGGATTGAAGGATCTCTACGAGGTAGGACTGCATCTGTGTTTGTATGGCTGCCTTTGTAAATATCTTTTCCTCTAGATGTCTGTTGTACAATGGATCTAGATATAGATACATTCGTACATATAATTAGGAATATAGACATTTGGTTAACTTGAAAGCTCCAAAGTGTCGTTTGTCACATTTATGGCAGGAACTTTAACTGACTTAAATACTTATTCTTTTCCAAAGTGACTTTTTTCTTTTCCCTCTACCAAAAAAAAAAAAAAATTAAAGGAAGAAAGAAAGAAAGAAAATGTACTTCATGAAACTATTGTATATGAAGCACTTATTAGCCGTAATTAAATGGACAATATGAATTTACTACGTCTTTAGGACTCTGGCTTGTTCTGGTTTAGAGCAAGATGATTAATGCAAATACATATTACTTGAGATAACCATTTAGCAGCTAATTTAGCCAAATTTATTACAGCAGTTAGAGGTTTTTCATTTTAACAGACGGAGACAAGGACATGACAAAAGCGGAGAGCGTCTGTGAATGCACACTGCCCTCTAGTGCCCGAACCTCTGCTGGCTTGGTGTGCAGTGCAGAGAGAAAGGCCTCCAGTAACAATAGTACCTAGATTTTGGAGACTTGCGGTTTTCTTCAGAACCGTACTGCTCCCTTCCACTCAAAGGTTTCCATTTCATCCCTTTCCCCCGACGCTGAAGCATCAGATACACACCAAATCAGTCTCATCTCGGCCACAAAGCAAACCCCTTTCAGCTCGGCAGTTATTTTGACCAAAGCATTACTTTAAACATCTGTATTTTTAAGCCTGCTTGCTGTGAGCATTTAATAACATTGTTTCATGTTACTGATTGCTTTTACTTGTTTCTCTGTCTCCGTGCAGTTTTCAAACACTAGAGATAGCTGTCACATATTGGCTCCAACCAAGCCGTTCTGTGCCTCCCTTAGGCTTCTTTCGCAGTCTGTTGATTTACTTTGCTGTGGTAGAAAGTAAATTCTCCCAAGACTTTCCCCCCACTGACCAGTGGAGATTTGGTTCATGTGAGAACTGTAAATTCTGTCTGACAAGATCAAAGAAACAGATGTATAAGTTCAGTGGTTGATATTGCCTGCAATAAGGAGAAATGATCAAAGCAGCAGGAGTAGAGTATCTTCCCAAACCTTTCAAATATCCAGACTCTCAAAGAGGTCTACCTAGGAGCTATGAATAAATCACATATGAATTTGCTTCTTCCCCCCTCCCTTTTCTTTTTTGCAGTTTGACGTTGAGTGCATTGAAAAAGTCCACACAGTAATAAGTATTTTCTGAACCAAAGAGAGTTGTAGCTCTTTTTACTTTTCTTCTTTCACTGGTTTCCAAAAATCAGATTAACTTATACTTTAGAACCTTGCCAAACGTACAGCTAGTTATACTGATCTTCAGATCCTATTTGTCCTCTCACTGGTGAGCTGCGTTAAACCTAAAGGAAGCCAAGTATCTTCTACTTATACCTGTGCTGTCTTGTACAGTGAAGATCATTTAACCACAGTTCTAACCTACACTGTATCTTGCTTCTGTTTTTGTTTGTGGTTGTTTTTTTTTTGCCAGTGCTGAATAAGGGTCAATGCGTAACAAAGTATTACCGCTGGATGCAGAAGAACGGAGGTTACATCTGGATACAGTCTAGTGCAACCATAGCTGTCAATGCCAAGAATGCCAGTGAGAAGAACATCATCTGGGTCAACTACCTTCTTAGGTAGGTCTTCCACTCACTCCTCTCACTTTATTGTAGTATGATTAAAAGGGACCTTAAAGATTATAGAATGGTAAGGTTGGAAGGGATCATCTCAGAGATCATCTACTCCAACCTCCTTGCCATGGGCAGGGACACTTGGCTGCTCAAGGCCTCAACCAACCTGGCCTTGAGCAATCCCAGCGAGGAGACATGCAAAACCTCCCTGAGCAACCTATTCCAGAGTCTCACCACCCTTGTACTGAAGAACTTCTTAAGATCCAATCTAAACCTACTCTCCCTCATCTTAAAACCATTTCCTCTTGTCCCATTGCTAGACACAGCCAGTTCAGGTGAGCAGCACCTGAAAGGGCCATGCTGAAGCTAAAGAACATGTAAAACTTAGTGAAAAAAGTCTTTGTCAAATGTTGAATGAAAGATCATTGATATGCTGCCTCTGATGCTCCTCTCTGTTAGTGAGAGTTTTAGGGAGAAAGCCAAGGAGAACTTCTCATGTGGTTCAACCTCAAGAACATTGCCAGTTGATTGCACTGAGACATAGAATCATAGAATGGTAAGGTTGGAAGGGACCTCAAGGATCATCTAGTTCCAACCCCCTGCCATAGGCAGGGACACCTCCCACTCAAGACCTCCTCCAGCCTGGGCTTGAACACCTGCAGGGAGGGAGCAACCACAGCCTCCCTGGGCAA
The DNA here is from genome assembly GCA_013396675.1 of Eubucco bourcierii. Taxonomy (NCBI): domain Eukaryota; kingdom Metazoa; phylum Chordata; class Aves; order Piciformes; family Ramphastidae; genus Eubucco; species Eubucco bourcierii. The sequence goes on from VWZE01000054.1 coordinate 166,921, forward strand.
CCTGTTCCAGTGTCTCACCACCCTCACTGCAAAGAACTTCCTCCTAATATCCAGTCTAAATCTCCCCTCTGCCAGTTCAAACCCATTGCCCCTTGTCCTGTCATTGCAAGACATTGTCAAGACCAGCCTTCCTGTAGACCCCCTTCAGATACTGGAAGGCTACTCTAAGGTCTCCTGGAAGCCTTCTCCAGGCTGAAGAACCCCAACTCTCTCAACCTGTCCTCATAGTCTCAGTACACTGGAGTATTTTTGAATTATTATGCTGCCTTAGTCTTCACATAAATCCTCTGCTATTTTATTGCATGCATCCACTGCCCTGAAATCTACCCAACCTGAGCTTCAAGACAAAGTGGTCCACATCAGCTTGCGGTAGTTGTGTTATAAAATCTGGTGTGGAGTGCTGGACACTGGTCTATTTGGTTATTGAAAATGCAAACTTCTGGAATGCTGCGAAAGTGTTGCTAAGAAGGATGTTTGCCAAGTTCATTCCAGAGAAAGGAATTTTCTCAGGAGAAAAGCCTTGAGCTAATATGTTGCTCCTCTAACCATCAGCCAGTATTCACACTGAAGAATGCAAAATAGGATTTAAAAATAAAAGTAGCAATTAAGACTATTTTAAACTGTCAAAACTATTTTAAACAGAAATAGTTGTAGTGATTTCAGTGAAAGGCTCTTCCCTGAGAAATTCTTTTACCAAAGCCCAAGTATTTATTAAGAAGTGGTTTGTGAGCTCAGGGGAAGACCAACAGTCACTGAGAAACAGTGTATTATAAATCTGACCTTTCTCATCTGCAATACATTCTGCTTTGTGAAAAACGTTCAATAAGATTGGGGGATTTTCTGTTTCACTTCAGAGCAGAACAAACAAACAAATAAAATTTGAAACCCTGAGATTGTCATGAAATGCAATTTTCATTTTCTGGCCTGTTCTCCTTTTAAGTGGCTTGTCATGGTTTGTTACATTCCCTTTGATGCCATGAGAGTTCAAAGTCATGTCTAGGGGTTAGATTGTGCCTTACTATGCCAAGTCCAGCAAGCCCTGAAGAGACCATGCCTGCCTAGACTTGCATGTTGAAATACTTTTGATTCCCCTTTTGGGAAAGAGGAAGAAGCAACCCCTGACAGGAGGGCATTGAGGGATACTGTGGGAAAACTTCCACAGCAATGAAGTGTTCATTTGGGCTTGCATGTTTCTGTTCTGCTATGATTGAACATGGGCATTTTCCAATGCATCCTTATCCTGCTACTTTTGTTTTCTCTTTTTTGCAAGAATGAGGCAGAACATAGCATTTCAAGAGGTCATTTTAAGCCTACCAGATCTGAACTGAAAGCACAGCTCCACTGCCCCAGTTCTAACAAGGCTTCAATCTGCCCAGAAATGTGCTCATGTTTTAGCTGAAAAAGTGGTCCATAAGAATTATGAACAGTTGCCTTTGTTCCCTTTGCTACTTTCCAGTCAATAGGTGAAGCTAGTCTACAAATGCCACACAAAATTATTTTCTCTAGCAACAGAATATACCCAACAAACCCAAAATCTAAACAAACAATAAAAAACAAACCAAGCTGAGCAGTCTTCCCCCATGTCTCCTTCCAGAACTTGATTTTTTCTGCTGTATTCCCTTCACTGATCTGTTAGAGAAAGATTAACTTCTCCACTGAAGTTGTTTGATTTGTTAGGGTTGTTTTTTTTTTTTCTTTAGATTTCTCCTAGTACTGGAATCCACAAAAGGTGCAAATGTCCAAATAATATTTTAATGACAGATCAAGGCATAATTAGGTCTACTCTTAGCAGGAGTACTGGTCTGTATACATTTCCATGCATTAGAAAGTATGATTCAGCTGTCTGTAAAAGGATAGACTAATTATAGTGACAGGGAGGATTAATGCTGTTCTTGTTCTAGCAACTTGTTATTCACAGTGTGAAAGCCCTCAAACATCTTTTGCTTGGAGGGGGCAAATTTGGGGACTAGGATGCAACAGAATAAAGTCACTTTGTCAGGACAAAACCATAAAGATGATAATCATAAGAATGGCATTTCAGTGTGAACTGTGTGAACTCTGAATTTGCACAGTGCCCTGTAACAGGCTGAATGTGGGCACACTGTCATTGTGAGAGTGTGTCAGCCGCCCCCAGAGCTGCCTTGTATTGTTCTATGCAGGACAGCAGATTTTCTGCTCTATCACCAGCCTGGAATTTGAACTGCACAGAAATGCTCACCTATTCAAAAGCTGTTAATTTTCAACATTCCTTTGCCACTTACTTCTAGCTGTCTGTTCCCTTGCCTTTGCCCAGATTTGGACAAAGAACTCATTTTAAAGGGTACAAGCCAAAATGTTGGTTTGGGTTTTTTTTTCCCACCTCTGATAATGTAGCTTTTTTATATCGCAGTCATGTTCATTGCTAACAAGTCACAGGTGAGCACCACATGAGCAGATGAAGATATGATTATAATGGGTGTGTTGACAGTTCTTTATCCCTAACATATGCATCTTAACATGCACATGTGCATCTGTCATATAGAGTGGCTGCTTTTGGTTTCTTGGTGAAGTGGATTCATGTGTGCAGTGTTTAAAAAAATCTATAACCTTTTAAATCTATTTTTTAGCCAAATTCTTTTGAGAAATGATCGTTTTCTCTAGCCCTAACTGAGCATCTTCTTACTAACTTTATGTATGGTCTGCTTGATTAAAGTGTGGAAAACAGGAACACTGAGAAAAACAGGTATTGAAAAGGCTCTGTAGAGGTTGATAGAGAACATTGTTACAGAGATAACTCTAATAGACATTGCCGGTGGGAGAGAAACAGATTGGAAAAGTTAAAACACCCTCTCTGTCCTTCCAGGCACAGTAATGGGATCGAAAAAGAGATATTTTGTTGCTGGATGATTACACAGTGTAGCTTTTCTGTTAGATATCACACAAGCCATGGTGTCCCACTTCAGTAAGAATGCTTTGATAGCTCTAAAACTTCGCCAGAATCAAATGAGTTTTAGTACCTGGTCAATACAAGTATTTGACAGCAGTATTAAAATAAACCTTCATAAAATCCCTGCTGTGAAGCTCTGAGGAGCAAAGATGTATGTTGCTATGTGTGCTCTGCTATTCTTATTTATGTTCTTTGTTTCTGAACTTTGATATGAAAAGAGGGGGAAAGAGTGAAACTGCGAATCGTCCAATTGTGTTTATGCTTGCTGTCTCCTCTTCAGTAACCCAGAGTACAAGGACACTCCAATGGATATTGCACAACTTCCTCACCTGCCAGAGAAAACCTCAGAATCCTCGGAGACCTCTGACTCTGAGTCGGACTCAAAGGACAACTCAGGTAACACACATGGTGTGCCTTTGAACCTACAAAAGGTTCATATTATGAGAGCCATGTGGTTCACAGGATCATAGGATCTTAGGGGTTGGAAGGGACCTCTGGAGATCTTCAAGTCCAAACCCCCTGCCAGAGCAGGAGTCTAGAATCTAATACAGGCTGCACAGGAATGCGTCCAGATGGATCTTGAAAATCTCCAGAGAAGGAGACTCCAAAACCTCTCTGGGGAGCATGTTCCAGTGCTCTGTAACCCTTGTAGTAAAGTTTTTCCTCATGTTGAAATGGAACTTCTTGTGCTGTGGTTCACATCCATTGCACCTTGTGCAATGGGTGCAAGTAAGAAGAGGCTCTCTCTTCCTTCCTGACATCCAACCTTCAGATATATATATACCTTTATTAGATACCCTCTCAGTCTTCTCCTCTCCAGACCAAAAAGCCCCAGGTCTCTCAACCTTTCCTCATAAGGCAGTGCTCCAGTCCCTTCATCATCCTTGGAGCCCTCCCTTGGACTCTCTTAAATAAATCCCTGTCCCTCTTGAACTGGGAAGCCCAGAATTGGGCCCCAAGTGGGGCCTCACTAGGGCAGAGCAGAGGGGAAGGAGGTTTGTAATTTTATTTTGCTTCTAAAGAACTCTTCCACTATAACAGAAATCAAAGCAAGGCGAAACAAAATTCCTGTCAAATTACATTTAAAAACACTAGCCAAAGTCTTTGAATGGCCTCATCATTTCCACAGTACCTACATTTCCTCAGCATCACTCTTGACTCTGTGCATGTATCCTTGCCTACATTGCACCAAACTAATTTTTTTATTTCCCAGCTAAACTTAGAATCATAGTGTTTCAGTTCTACATTAGTTTGGTTAGTTCTAAATTCTAGAATGATAAGGTTGGAAGGGACCTTAAGGGTCATCTAGTTCCAACCCCCTGCCATAGGCAGGGACACCTCCCACTAGCACAGCTCACTCAAAGCCTCCTCCAACCTGGCCTTGAACACCTCCAGGGAGGGAACAACCACAACCTCCCTGGGCAACCTGTGCCAGTGTCTCACCACCCTCACTAGAAAGAACTTCCTCCTAACACCCAGTCTAAATCTTCCGTCTACCAGTTAAAACCCATTGCCCCTTGTCCTGTCATTGCAAGATCTTGTAAATAGTCCCTCCACAACCTCCCTGGGCAACTTGTTCCAGTGTCTCACCACCCTCACTGCAAAGAACTTCCTCCTAACATCCAGTCTAAATCTCCCCTCTGCCAGTTCAAACCCATTCCCCTTGTCCTATCATTGCAAGACCTTGTCAATAGTCCCTCCCCAGCCTTCCTGTAGCCCCCTTCAGATACTGGAAGGCTACTCTAAGGTCTCCTGGAAGCCTTCTCTTCTCCAGGCTGCAGAGCCCCAACTCTCTCAACCTGTCCTCAAAGCAGAGCTGCTGCAGCTTCGTGGCCTCCTCTGGACCCGCTCCAACACTTCCATGTCCTTCCTGTGCTGGGACCTCCAGAACTGCACACAGTACTCCAGGTGGGGTCTGACAAGAGCAGAGTAAAGGGGCAGAATCCCCTCCCTTGCCCTGCTGACCACACTGCTTTTGATGCAGCCCAGGATTCAGTTGACTGTCTGGGCTGCATGCGTGCAACTTCATGAACAAGTACTGTGCCCTATGCAGAGGACCTGGGGATTGTGGCTGTTGAATATTATTCTAGTTCTTATTCCAGAGTAGGCATACTTTCTGAAGACAAGTCTCTACTGTGAGTTTTTATGACCCTTTTCCCTGTATTTATACATTTTTAAGAGTCTCACCTAGGGAGCAGTAAAGATTGCAAATTTTGAGGCTTTATTTTAGGTTAAAAGAATTATGTTTTATTAGAATGTTTGGATTCAAACACTTCTTTTAAAACTGGTTAGATTTGGGACTTCAGTTGTTTTTTAAAAGCTAAATGTACTTGTCCAACTCAATGTGTAAGTTAGGCTTACAGATGGTCCAGTGCACAGATGGTTCACACATTCCCCATTTATTTTAAAAGTGGTTACCTAGGCACAGGTACAGATCATCTGGCTTTGGAAGGAACATCATTTAGGACCATAGAATCATAGAATGGTAAGGTTGGAAGGAACCCCCAAAGATCATCTCGTTCCAACCCCCTGCCACTAGTACAGGTCACTCAAGGCCTCATCAAACCTGGCCTTAAACACCAACAGGGAAGGAGCAGCCACAACCTTCCTGGGCAACCTGTGCCAGTGCCTCACCACCCTCATTGCAAAGAGCTTCCTCCTAACATCCAGTCTAAATCTCCCCTCTGACAGTTTAAACCCATTGCCCCTTGTCCTGTCATTCCAAGACCTTGTCAATAGTCCCTCCTTAACCGTCCTGTAGGCCCCCTTCAGATACTGGAAGGCTACTCTAAGGTCTCCTCGAAACCTTCTCTTCTCCAGGCTGCAGAGCCCCAATTCTCTCAGCCTGTCCTTATAGCAGAGCTGCTCCAGCCCTCTGATCATCCAGTGGCCCAAGAAGTAAGGATTACTCTGCTATAGTATGCAATATATATGATTTTTTTCTCTCATGTCTATCACGATTAAAAAAAAAAATGGAGAAAATAGATCACAGTGACACAAATAAAGCAAAAAAACATGAGAGGATCAGACCTTAACATTATATGATTGGGCTGTTGTCTTTCATGTTTTGCCTTTATTTGCTCTCTTTCGACAGCTTCTTTTGATGCTTTAATTCACCACTAGACACACAGACAGGCTTGTTGCTCACCATCACTGGGAACCTCTTCAGCCATTCCCAGTACTTCCTGTATGCTATTTTGTTGCCAAACAGACAAATAGCAGACACATAGGAGAACAGTTTGCATTTCCCACATGCACTCATAAGTTTCTCCAGGTGAGAAGTGTTTGCTCATTCAGGGCTCCTAAGACTGCTGCAGAGGAAGAGATTGCTCTTAAAAGGTGTGCAGATGGTTACATCTCAGCAGGAAGTGTCTGGGAGCCTTGGAAGACAGCGGGAGCAGTGGGTTGTTTATTACAAAAGAATTAACCAGCAATGCCAAAGGACCTGAAATTGGAGCAGCATCTTGGATGAAACCAAGTTCAGTTCAAGTTCTGATAAAATCCCAGGCAAGTTTTGTGCAGCTTTAGATAACCTTACTCTAGAGCAGCTAGAAGCCATGACCTTAAAAAAAAAAAAAAATCTTTTAAAAAACCAAAATATTAAAAAATATTTCTAGGAGAAATTCAGCCCTAGGTGGAAGGAGATGCTAGATGAGATTGAGGTGTTTGTGGTTGTTACTTTGCCTTTCGTAGGTTTTATTCTTCAAAAAGGGAGGTCTCTCTGCTACTGATGACTCAAGCATGAGTCCTTCTAAGTGGCTTATCACGGTATCACCAAGTTTGGAAGAGACCTCAAAAATTATCAAGTCCAACCCATTACCACAGGCCTCAAGACTAGACCAGGCACCAAGTGCCACGTCCAAACCCACCTTGAACACCTCCAGGGACGGTGACTCCACCACCTCCCTGGGCAGCCCATTCCAGTAGCCAATGACTCTCTCAGTCAAGAACTTTCTTCTCACCTTGAGCCTAAACCTCCCCTGGCACAGCTTGAGACTGTGTCCTCTTGTTCTGGTGCTGGTTGCCTGAGAGAAGAAAGCAACGTCCTCCTGGCTACAACCACCCTTCAGGTAGCTGTAGAGAGCAATAAGGTCTCCCCTGAGGCTTCTCTTCTCCAGGCTAAACAATCCCAGCTCCTTCAGCCTCTCTTCATAGGGCTTGTGCTCGAGACCTCAATGAATTTATGAAGTTCATTGCCCTGAATCCTAAGACAGCTTCCCTGTCAACCCCACCTTCTCCAGCAGGACTGAGAAACTGTTTGCTCTTGACATGGCTCCAGGGGTAACCAATCTGTAGAGGAAAATTGACCCTTACCCTCTTTCCCTAAAACAAGCATATTGAAAAGGGCAGTACTTGGCTCTGTTGAGTGAAAGAACATCTTTTATTTCCCAACAAAAGATTTCTGGCTAGTCTGTAAAAGGCAAGGTCTCCTGAAGCCCTTCATGATCCTCTCAAGCACAGTATGATAATGGAGCATATTCAGCCTCAAAGCTGCTTTGGCTTTCTTGAGTCTAGCGGGCTTGAGTGTTTATCGCATCCGTGTTAGAATTAGGTACAAATCTGCAGCACAACTAAATGAATTCAGGCAAGAAGATTGACAGCTTCTCAGTACTGTAGCTGGGCTATTTTTCAATGGCTCTTAGATGATTTGGATCAATCAAAAATTTAATTCTCTGTCTGATTTTTTTTTTTTTTTATTATTTGTTGCCTTCAGGAGAAAATGAGAAGACAGTCTAGCGACGTAGCAAAATTGTTTTAAGTGGTTTATTCATTCAGATGTATACACGTATGACCTGCTTCTCCTCTCACACAAGAGGAAATCAGCAGTAATTCCATTGAAGTCAGAGGCATTATGCCTCTTTGAAAGTGGCAATGGTGAGAGGAAAACGAGATGAGAGGACTAGAATCTTCATTAGTAAATAGTGCTGCACTTGGATGCCTGCCCGCTGTAGGAGAATAGATGTGAAAGAACGATCACCAGAACAGAACAATCATAATGGGATTGTTCCCTGACTCCTCTTTGGATGACACAGCTACAATGCCTTTGTGCTCACAGTTGTCAAAACTGTTCTTGTCCGACAAGCAGACGAAAAGACCCTCCTCAGTCAAGGTGCAGACCGTGCAGTAGGCTTTCAGTGCATTAACAGTCTTGAGTCAGAGAGAATGATGGTGAGCAAAGCTCTTCCAACCCAACACTGCATAAATTTTGACTCTACAGAAGAGCCAAAAAAAAAAAAAAAAACTCACTGGTAGGTAGAAATCTGGACATGGGTTGTAATTTTGTATTCCTCTTGCTAATGGTTTTCGTCACTTTCCTTTTTCTCCAGAGGACAATGAGAACTCAAAGTCAGATGAGAAAGGAAACCAGTCTGAAAACAGTGAAGACCCTGAATCTGACAGGAAAAAGTCAGGAAATCAGTCGGATAACGAAATGAACTGTAATGATGATGGGAACAGCTCCAGCAACCAGGACAGCAGGGACAGTGATGATAGCTTTGAAAACTCTGACTTCGAGAATCAGAAGGCCCCTGAGGACAGTTTTGGCACTCTTGGCTCTATGCAGATCAAGGTGGAGCGCTATGTTGAGAGTGAGTCAGACTTGCGGTTGCAGAACTGTGAATCACTGACCTCAGATAGTGCCAAGGACTCAGACAGCGCAGGGGAAGTAAATGCTCAGTCTTCCAGCAAACATCAGAAGAGGAAGAAGAGGAGAAAAAAGCAAAAGGGAGGCAGCATGATCCGGAGAAGGCTGTCAAGCACCTCAAGTCCGAACGGACTTGACTCGGCTTTGGTGGACCAGCCGCAGCTGCTCTCGTCACCAAACAGTGCCTCAGTGCTCAAAATTAAAACAGAAATCTCAGAACCTATCAATTTTGATAACGATAGCAGTATTTGGAATTACCCACCTAACAGGGAAATCTCAAGGAATGAATCACCTTACAGTATGACCAAGCCCCCCAGCTCCGAGCACTTCCCTTCCCCACAAGCCAGCAGTAGTTTACATGTCTCCATTCCAGACTCTGTTCTCACTCCACCAGGGACTGAAAATACTGCCAGCCGTAAAACTCAGTTCAGCACCTCATCCAGCTCAGCCTTGGCTCCTGTGTCCTCTGACCCTTTGTCACCCCCGCTTTCGGCATCTCCACGGGACAAACATCCAGGCGGTCCCACAACTTCCAACTCTTTGTTGTACACTGGGGACCTGGAAGCCCTTCAGAGGTTACAAGCAGGCAATGTGGTGCTTCCTTTGGTTCACAGGGTAACGGGAACCCTTGCTGCGACCAGCACTGCTGCTCAGAGGGTCTACACCACTGGCACTATTCGGTATGCTCCGGCCGAAGTTACTTTAGCCATGCAGGGCAACCTTCTCCCCAACACCCACGCTGTTAACTTTGTTGATGTTAACAGCCCCAGCTTTGGGCTGGATCCTAAAACACCAATGGAAATGCTCTACCACCACGTTCACCGACTGAACATGTCGGGACCGTTTGGAAGTGCTGTGAGCGGGGCCAGCCTGACCCAAATGCCTGCAGGGAATGTGTTCACAACTGCCGAAGGACTGTTTTCCACTCTTCCATTTCCTGTGTACAGCAATGGCATCCACACTACACAGACTCTGGAACGGAAGGAGGATTGAAATATGACCACATACTGTGTTCAGTGTTATACTCTGAGGCATAGACTGTGTTTTAATTTAGACCTTTAATTCTAGCACTTTGAATTTGAGCAGGTCAGCTTATTCTCTCAATATGATGGTCCCCATTTCATCCCCTTTCTCTTTAACTTGACTTATTCTTTAATGTAAAGATATTTTTTTATTTTTGCCTTCAGAGAGTCGAAGTACCAGTTGCCTGCCATTTTGTCTTCTTCTAAGATGTGTGTTTTTTCCTTTGCATCTTTATTAAGATGCCTTTAATATGTGTATGCCTCTGCCATAGAATACTCAGTGTTGTGGTAAAGAGATTTTAAAGTGACAACCATTGGTTTTACTTCAAAATGATCTTGATATGATCAAGATTAAAAGAGACAAGCATAAACAATGTGCCCTGTTTGACTAAGTCAAATGAAAAGGGGTTTTTGTTCCGAATTCCTTTAAATAGGGGATAGTATTTTAGAATTTTATGCAGAGTTTAATTCTCTTTTTATGGTTAAAATTTTCTTACTTGCACATAAGATAATTTGGGTTCTTAAAACGTTAATTTCTGGCCTGTGACTAGAATGTTAAAAAAAAAAAATAAAAAATAAATAAATGGTTGGACTAAATGTTAATTACTGAAACTTTAACTTAATTTCTAAAACCATGGTGCTATCATTTTTTAATCTGTAATGTCTTCATACAATATGCAGCTTGTGGGCTGGGTTTTTTGGAAAGAATGTGTTCCGTACTGGTTTATAGTCGGGTGCTGCAGTCTCCTTGGTTAGTTAAGACAAAAGCCCTAATTAACATTTTGCTGCAGGACTTAAAGTTTTTTTACCTCCAAACTAACAAAGCATAGCCTCACATCAAATTTAAATGGGTCAGGAAGCCTTTTTTTTTTTTTTCAAAAAGTGCTTAAAAAATTAAAAATAAAAATAGACAAAAAATTTAAAAAATGTAATTGATGCGAGGAGCAGTTTCTTAGGTGCATATTGTTTTGCTTTGTTCTTTTTTTTTTCCTCAGTGTGACTGAGGCTAATTTTACAACAGCAAATAACATTTCAGAGTTTAAAAAAAGGAAAAAAAAAAGAAAAGAAAAAAAGAGGGAAAAACAAATAAGTAAAAACAAAAAAACAAAACCAGAAGAACTATTTAACATATTTTGTTTTGGTTTGGTTTTTTTTTTTCATTTAATATTATAGAGGGAAGGTTGTACATTTCTTTTGTTCTTTGATTTGGGTATTTGTTTGTTTGTTTTACCTTATTTCTAGTGTTGAAACCAATATGTTTTAAAACTAAAGAATGGGTTAATAAGCTTGAAATAGATAACTACAACTGAAAACTGCACATTAAGTAAAAGAAAGGAAATCTCCTATTTTGTCTTTGTTGCCAGAAATCACAGTGTAGTGTCAAACACTCCAAATGACTGTCAAATATAAATTCTTCTTCCACTCCATCTTTGGCAGCTGTTTGTTAAGGCATCTAATAACAGATGTGAGAACTGTAATGTGTACAATGTGTAAGTGTCCTTGGCTGTCAGTCCCATTGCAGTTTCAATGTGTGTTACTATATGCAGTATATACTAAGCTAATGTAGTTGTTTTGTCCTTTGTCTTCTCTGTGCTTTATCTCTAGTCCGGAGTGGTAAAGTCCCATTCCTGCAGTCCTAGTGAACCAGTGATTCTTGGGGGTTAGTGGTTTTTGTGTGGTGGCCTTCCTCTGTAATGTCACCTTATGCTGCTTCCACTGTCTGTATACCTTTTAATTTCTGCTGTTGCTTTGCTGTTGTGTATTCTCAAACCTCTCTCTCCCCCTTCCCCTCCACGCTTTTCCCTCCTCTCTTTCTCTCTTGCTCTCTCGTTCTCTCTTCTTCACTCTCAGAGATAAAAGACTCTTAACTAGCTCAAGGTTAATGGAGCCATTTTTCCCACAGAGGAATTCTGGGTATGACTTACTCTTCCAGTGTACCCCACAATGCACTACAGAGTAATGCTCAGCTCTATTAAGCAAATTGACGCCATATAGCCTCGGTTGTTAACATTCCCAGAGTCCCTTGTGCTCGAACTGGAAGTAGAGGGTGCATTTCTTTGGTTTGTCTCCCAGGTAGGCTGGCAAAATACTATGTAGAGCAATTACCAGTGAGATAGGAAATGGTTTTAAAAGGTTGACCAGCGTTGTTTCAAAGAAGGAAACTGAGCTTAGACTTGTCATATATATTTGCTTCCGTGTGCAGATGCTAATGTGTTAACTTAGCTGTCCTTTGAACCTTTGATCGCTCGCTGCCTTGAGTCAATTCTTGCAGTAGCTTTGAATTTGAGAAGCAGGTCCAAGCAACAGAGGGTAAAAAAAAAAAA
>VWZE01000054.1:178873-201351 GCA_013396675.1 Eubucco bourcierii
AAAAAAAAAAAGGAATTGACTGCCACAAATTTAATTAATGAGCTTCTAGAAGTTCCATTGGAAGGATTTAAGTAGGTCTGAAAAGGGTGAGGAAGCCAATTGGGAAATTCAAAGTGTAATTTCGGAAGCTCTACTCTAGCTATGGAACAATCAAAGGAGTGCACCTCTCAACTTAAAAATAAAAAAAAAAAAAAAAAAAGAAAAAAAAAAAAGAAAAAAAACCAAACAGCTAGACAGCTGTTGTTGTTTTGGGTTTTTTTTTTTTTTATAAATGTTTCTGTGTTGTGTCAAAATGATTTCTGGTGATTTAAACTAACAGATAATCACAGCTGCTGTCTAAATCCATAGTGTTTAAAACTACAAAATGAAAAAAAAAAAAATTTCATTACCTGTGAAGACTGTGTCTGTGTTTTTAACTATTTCTTGTACAAATATATGAAATCTTTTATGAGGAGACTGGTGCCAAGTAGCTGAATAAAGGGGGAAAGGGATTCTGTTCGTATAAAATCTTAGCAGTGTTACCAACTCTACAATATTAAAAAAAAATTTAAAAAAAAAAAAAAAAGAACCACCACACCAATTAAAATGTTAAAAAGTGACAGCTATGGTACATTTATTTTGTGTTAAGCTAACCGAATCTAACTTCTTGAGTGCCTGGCTTATTTGAAACATTTTTTTTTCTTTCATTGATCATTGATAATGCTGCAAATCAGAAATGTACATACTTCATTTTACAACAGGGTTCTTTTTATACTTTTGTAGATTCTCATACATGTCATACATGGTTGTCTTTATGTAACTTAATTTTTTTTCATCCCGCAGGTGCCATTTTCATAATAAACTTCTCTTGGATTTGTTACTATCTGGCATCATTTCTTTTTGCATATAACCATCCTGACTAATGAATGCTAGTAGTATTTGTTTGAGCAGGTATTTGTTTTGTAAAAACAACCCAAAAAACCAAAAGATTGTTTTGTAAAAAAAAAACCAAAAAATTGTTTTGTAAAAACAAAACAAAACAAACAAACAACCAAAAAAAGAAACAAAAAGGAATAAAAAATTAAAAGGAGGAAAAAAATTAAAAGGAGGAAAAATTAAAAGGAGGAAAAAATTAAAAGGAGGAAAAAATTGAAAGGAGGAAAAAAATTGAAAGGAGGAAAAAATTGAAAGGAGGAAAAAATTGAAAGGAGGAAAAAATTAAAAGGAGGAAAAAATTAAAAGGAGGAAAAAAATTAAAAGGAGGAAAAATTAAAAGGAGGAAAAAATTAAAAGGAGGAAAAAAATTAAAAGGAGAAAAAAAAAAGGAAAAAAAAAAGAAAAAATCAAAGAGGACAAAGCTAGATTTTTATTAATGCTTGCAAAATGAAGGAGTTGCCAAGATGTAGGTTGAGAATGCTAATCCAAATACTACAACAAACTTGCCACCATCCTAAATTCTCAGCTACCCCAACTCATTGTCATATTGAGCATTTTTATGCACATTATCAAAAGCTGAATAATGGACCTGCAACATTAACCACTATAGAAAGTGTGCATTTTTTCTTGATTAATGCATGCTGGAAGAGGTCAGCTGCTGTACATTAATCATTTAAAATGCACTTGATATTTTCATTTTCGTACTCTATAATGCTACAGTGGAACTTCAGTCACATTATATCCTACCTAGGCTGCTGATACTTTCAAATGTATACTTTGGTTCCCCAAACTAGCAGCGTGTAAGTTGTTGGTGTCTGTGGCCAGACTTTCTGCCTTCCAAACTGAGGACAGAAATGTTTACTGGAGTAGAAAAGGCAAGGCAAAAAGCCTTGACCACACCACTGAAGGGGAAAAAAACAAAAGGCAAACACAGTTTCGATTACACAGACAACTGCACACAGTGGTTGACCCTAAACAGGGGAAACCGTCACTGATTCCACCCTCATGGAAGTTCTGAAAAAGGCCTGGAGCAAGAGCATTTGGAGGGAGAAGCCATGGCAAGTGCCTGTCACTGTGTGCTGACTCTGTGGTTGGTGCTACACACACGAGGAGGGGCTAGGTCACGGCAGGAGAGGGCATTGGGAGCCTTCTCACCCGCTTCTCCCGATGTCTGCATTTCTCCTTCATTTATTGCCTTTCTTTACAGTGAATCTTTGTCCCACAGCCAATCTTTGTCCCACTCGTGACAAAGATTTCCAGATCCCATATTTTATTTCGTTATTGCTGAATACACAGTCTCTAAGCATGCAGATTTGGGGCAGGTAAAATCAAGACAGTGCTGCCCATAGCCAAGATCTGTGGGCATCCTTTGTGTGCCTGAATCTTTTCTCCTCTGAGTGTTTGGTTAGAAGTTAAAACTGTGGGGCTAGTCATTCTGGATCAGAGTTTGGTTGCCTTCTTAATGCTGGGTACAGCTGTCTAATCACTTGCACAGTCTTCAGCACATCTCTTTACAGTGAAAGATACACTCATCTCAGGTAAGAGCATGTGAATCTGGCTTGCTGGGCTGATGCAACAAACCAAGGGGAAAGAACCACAAAATACATGTGCACAGTTACAGCTCAGTAAGCCAGCCCAATAGCGTAATAGACTGAGGTCTGGCTCTTTGAGTTCCAAGCAGTTAGAGGTTCCCACTTCCCAGGCTCCAGGCACTGAGTTTGTTACGTCTCCAACTTGCAAGGAGGAGAAAAGAGCAGAAGTTAACAGAGCTGCTTTGAGCTCTGCTTGCATGTTCCAGCTGGCAATGCATCGCATGTACGAGGTAGCTAAGGGTAGGGATGCCAACCAAGAGGAAAACAGAGCTTAAATGGAGGTGGAGGAATGACTAGAATAAAGTTCAATGGAAAAATAGCCTGCTTGTTCCAAATAAGTGTTAATCAATATCAACTAAAGACACTGATTCCAGCAAGAGGCATGAGGGGGTGGGCTTGAGTTGTTATAAAAACTGTTTACATCTCAGCCATACTGCCTATACATTGCAACAGGGCACAGAGTTGCACTGCTTTAACTCTGGGGAATGGGTTTTGTAATTTACTATTTGTAGCAACTTTAAGAAACAAAACAAACAAAAACCTATTTGAAAGGGCTAAACCCTTGAGGGAAAAAAAAAAAAAAAAGGTTCTTTGGCTTTGGCCTAGCTGCTATTCTTATAATATTTGAGGAAAACTTGTTTGCCATGCAGGAAGTTGAGCAAACTTCGTCGTTTCATTAGGGATTATTTCCTAAAACAACTGATCTCAGTCCCTGGAAGTTTTGTTCCTGAACCACTTGTTTTGCCTGTTGGGCTTTTTCAAAGCATCTCAACTCTGAAAAGTTAAAGTGATAGGAAAAAAACAAACAGTACTTAGATAACCATCTCTGACAGCTTGCACTGGTGCTGTTGCAAGGTGGCCATGTCACTGGAGTAGCTGTGATGTCCCTGACAGCATATTTATTGTTGTGATTCTAGAAACTGCTCCAGTTTAAATGTGTCAGGGCTTTCAGAGCTATTTGCATAGTGTTTTTCCTTCTTGCCATTGTAATTTCTTTATTTTCATTTTAGGGCTGGGGGAGGAGGGTGGAAAGGCTGGATGTGCATTGTCAACAAATTTAATGAACTGTCATCTATCCAGTGAGTTTACTGAGGAGACTACAGAAATGTGAACAAATGGGATGTCACCAGAGCCACAGATGCTCAGGTAAGATCAAGCTATTTATAAAACATGCACATGCATGCACACAGACATGTAGTCAGGTGGGCTTTCAGACTAGGCAGAGTAGTACCTCTGTATATGTGCATAGTAAAGGTCCTTCCCCTCTTCTGCCTATTCCTTCATCTTTTTGTTAAAAGGAATGACTACTGGAAGCCCTTTTGTAAAATATATCTTTCAATCATCAACACTTTTTCACCAAATCAAACAGGATCTTTGTGAAACGATAGGACTCAGATAAGCCAAAGTTCATAGAACCATAGAGTGGTCTGGGTTGGAAGGGACATCTGAAAGTCGTCTAGCCCAACCCCCTCTGCAGCGTCAGGGACATCCTCAACTAGATTAGGCTTCCCAGAGCCCTATCAAGCCTCACCTTGAATATCTCCAGGGATGGGGTCCCAACAACCTCCCTAGGCAACCTATTCCAGTGTTGCACCACCATCATAGCAAAGAACTTGTTCCTAACATCCAGTCTAAATTTACTCTAGTTCGAAGCCATTGCCCTCATCCTGTCACTGCAGGCTTTTGTAAACAGTCCCTCTCCATCCTTCTTCTAGGCCCCCTTCAGCTACTGGAAAGCTGCTTTAGGTCTTCCACAGTCTCCTCTTCTCCAGGCTGAACAACCCCAGCTCCCTCAGCTTGTTCTCATAGCAGAGGTGTTCCAAACCCCTGATCATTTTTATGGCCCTCCTCTTGACCCACTCCATCAGGTCCATGTCCTTCCTGTATTGAAGGCTCCATAGATGGATGCAATGCTCCAGGTGAGGTCTTACCAGAGCAAAGTGGTAGAATCACCTCTCTGGATCTGCTGGAAGTGCATCTTTTGATGCAGCCCAGGATGTGATTGTCCCCCAGTACCCCCAACTCCTTTTCTGCACAGCTGCTTTCTGTCACCTGCAGAATTTGGCTTTTAAAGTCAGAATGGGTATTCACACAGTTTTGTACAGAATCCTGTAGTTCAGTAAGAAGGAGTGGGAGAGCAGCTTTTATTTCTACAATCACCATGATGTGGGTCTCTCAGCAAAACAAAAGCCCAGAGTAGTTCAGAATTATTTCATTTAAATAACCACATTTCTGGAAGTATCTCACTCTAGAAGTAAAACCTGAGAGTGTAGTGGCTCAGAGCCAAAGCCAAGCCAATGAAGTCAGTAATGATGAGTTTGACTACGTTTCTAAGAAGTTAAAAATCATGCCCTTCTTGTCTTTGTGTAGACTAGGTGCAATACAGAAAATAAGGGATCTTCTAATAGGTACCAACAGTGCAATCAGCACTGACTTAATGCTCAGCCAAAAAAAGATCATCAGGATCAAGTAAAGGTTTAAGGAAGTCAGTGGGGAAAGGCTTGCATTGCTTTGCAGATAGAAGACATTCTTTGCCAGTGCTTTGCCTCAAATTACCTTCCACTGGCTGTGGAGACATGGAAAGTATTGAGATTACCTTTCCCATTGCAAGTTTTCCTGAGGGAAAAAAAAAAAAAAACCAACCCTGTCTCATTTGCAATGAAAGGGAACACAGTATTTCCTTGCAAAAGGAAGGGAATCAGGTTTTCTTCTGGCTTTAAAAGCATTCACAGATTTATAGCGGAAATGACAGGAACAGGATGTATTAACCGCATGACCCGGGCAGAATGAGTCTACACCCGTGATTGATTTAAAAGTTTGTCTCTGTCCTCTGAATAACCACAGAGGCAAGTCTTGATCCCACTCAAATCAATGAGAGTTTGACTAATGACCTTAATGGCTTCAGGAACAGGAACAAAGTTTTGAGTCAGTATTCATAAGCAAATAACGAAGCAGAGCTTATAGCGGGAACCACAGACCAAACAAATTTGGCTAGTTGATACAGCATGTTGAGTTTCCTTTCTAATCTTGTACTGCACCACTCATTTATTTATGTGTTTATTTATTTATTTATAATTAAAAAGTCTTCCCCAGTCTTCCCAAAATGCACGGTCTGGGATTTCTTCCTTTAAAAGAGGTGAAGACTAAGGCAGATAGAGAGGTAAGACTCTGCCTTCTCACGCATGCTCTCTGGGAATGAGCTTGGCTGCCTGGGTCTTTAATGTGAACACAAAGGACTGAAGTGCAAACCCTGCTGGACATTCAAGCATGCTTGGACTACCAGCAGTGCTACCTGATGGCAGTGCAAATTTCACCAGTAGAGCTTTTCCAGACCCTCTTTGATTATTGTCCAGGAGAAGAGAAAGTTCAGGCCGTTGTAAAGAGGTGAATAGTCTTTTAAACTAGTTTCTGGTTACCTCTGTGATTCTCTGAGGCTTCTTAGCATCCTTTGAGGTCTCTCCTCTACCTCAAGGTACAAATTTTCATTTCTTTTGATGACAGAGAACTCTCTGTTTACTATGGCCTGTATGATGGCATCTTACAGGGTAGTGACAAAAGCAGATTTTTCAGTTCAGGATTTTAAATCTCCTTAGACTGTAGTAAATGGGAAGAGCTAGGATTGCCCAAAGACTGACTTTGAGCTGAAAGCACACCCTGAATGGCATGAGTCATCCCCATAGCCAGGCATCACAGGGTTCACAGGGTAAGATCAGTTCTTGAGAATGTGCCTGCCATTTATTGCTTGTTAGCACTTTTAATAAGCTCTGCTTTTTACCCTCTTTCCTACTTAAAAAAATAAAAAAATAAAAAAATTAGTTCTTACTGCTCTTCTGTGTACTTTCAGATCTGCTGGAAAACCTGCAGATGACAGACCTGGCTTGGCCCCTTTCAGTTCCTAGATAATTTCCTTCACTGAGCATTACCTGAAATTTCCAATTGCAAATTGATGTGCTGTTAGCCTTTGTGTTTTCTATATGGTATTATTCTTCCCTTTATTCCACCACCATTTTTTTTTTTTTTGGCTTTGCCCATCTTTTTTAGCTTCACTGTGTATTCAAACACACACCCCTGAGTGCACAGCACTTCTCCAGCATGATCTATAACCATTATGCCACTCCCTGGCCCTTGTTAACAAGCCAATTTTATATCCAATCGAGTATTTTACCATCAGTCCCATACTTGCTAACCTTATAAATTAATCTGTTATGTGGCACTGTATTGAGAGACTTTTCAAGTCCAAGTAAATTATGTCTCTTTCTTCACCCCTGTCCACTCTTGTTGTCACTTCCTCAGAGAAATGAATCAAGATTGTTAAGCATGACCTCCCTTTTGTAAATCCATGCTGACTATCTCTAACCAATCTCTATTAGATTGATATTAAATCAGGACACAGACTCAAAGGGGTCTGCTACATAAATGCAGCCCAAGGTTGCTTTTTGTGGAGAGAAGAGGTGGGAGTCAATGATACGCTTATGATAGCAGTACCAGGTCCAATGGTTTGCCAATAACTTATTAGTGACCAGATCCCTCCCCAGGGCCATAACCAGAACTCTGCCAAAGAAACCAAAGGCTTTTGTCTGCATTTGCCAAGAGTGGTCCTATTGCCGAAGTGAAAGTGATCTCTTTCATCTATAAGCAAGTTAAAATCACAAAGACATTGCAAAAACCTCATTTTCAAGAGAATGTTGTCTCACAGCTTCTAGTAAAAGCTGTACCTGCATTGCCTAATACACATGTCAGAAGATAACATGGGCATTTGTTTCTTGTACAAGTATAACCAAAGGACACCAAGAGAGTCTTCTGCCTTGGCCAAAGTGCTGGAAGTCAACTGCAACATTTTCTCAGTGTCCCATTAAAATAGCTGGGATCTTGCTTCCCCTGAAGCATGAACCTGCTCCGAGTATATCACTATTGACTGATGTCAGAGATGCAACTTTTTCCATGGAGGTTAACAGTATGAAGTGGGATCAGGGCCTGCAAGGTACAGCTGAGCAATTTACACGTCGCATCCCTTTGCTTGCTTGCTGGGGTATAATGAAGGCAGCTTTCATGAGCAGGCTAAGAGTTTCTCAGCAGTGAAATCTGGCAGCAGTGTGCATATGAAGTGGGTGTATTTTGCTAGCTTTTCTACCTCTCTGATTGGAAGTATCTTCCTCAATGCTGTGNTG
Source organism: Eubucco bourcierii (assembly GCA_013396675.1). NCBI lineage: Eukaryota > Metazoa > Chordata > Aves > Piciformes > Ramphastidae > Eubucco > Eubucco bourcierii. Next base: position 186,549 of record VWZE01000054.1, read on the forward strand.
ACAACACATGGATCAAGTGCACTGAGATCCAGAGGTCAAAAACATCCCCCCCCCAGGAAACTAATCTTTGCCCTTCTGCCTCATAACACACACCCAAGGGGCACACTGCCTAATCTACACCTTCTGGAGGATTCTTGCTTATATCCTATATAAATACACATATGGTTCCCTTGTGCCTTTGAATCAGAAATGCAGGAGCCCACATACGGTGGGAGACATGTCGTTCTGGGAGAGTTCAGCACGGTCAGTGCTGCTGCAGGACTCAGATATTCTGGCAAACATTCACTGAAACAAAGGAAAAAGGCCCCCCCAGATCAGTTTGGCTTGCTTTCAAGGCCTTGACCCTGTGTAACAGCCAGTACAGAAAAGCTCAGAAAAATAGCTTCTAAATGCAATAGGTCAATATAGAGAAGCATAACTTGAGGGTTGTAATGGTATAAGGAAACAGCGGAAACATCTCATCCCTGTTTTGAAGAACAGTTTGCTCGCATGTTTTATGATGAGAGTGAGTGGTGAAGAGGAAGTAAAACTATCACATGTTTCTTAGGCAAATAAAATGGAGCCAAGCAAAAAGAAAAATAAATAACTCAAGTTGCTAGAGTTATGACATTGCTGGTATCCACAGCTAGAGCACGTAGTCCTGTCTTTGACATAGAGGTACATCACAGCTAGATAGAGTCTCACAGTCAAAGAAATATTTGATATCTAGGGTGTCACACAAAGTTATACAGCCAATCCAAATTACCAGACATCTTTAAGGAATCAGCTCCTGGGCAGGCATACACCCTAGAGAGTTCTGGCAGAAGCAAGTCTTCTTCCACTTCAAGGAGAAATTGCAGGTACTTTTCTGAACAAATGTGGTCATGGGTGACGGATCAGATAGCGGTAACCATCCCTTCAGATCTTGACACCCTCTTGAGACAGGGACCTTGCTGCCACTAGTAAGAATTCTGCTCTACAAGTATGCAATTTGTAGAGTCAGGGATTAAATAAATTAGGAACAACGAAAAGTGAACAAAAAATGCAAAGCAAAACCAACACCAGAGTTATTAGTCATGATTGTAGGTTTCTGCCTGCTTTTTGTGAGCAAATCATTCAGTTTTGTGAAGGACAGAAAGCAGCTCTTTGTTTCTGCCTGCCTTTACACACCATGCCCAGATTAATGCTGCCTAAAGAAATCTGCGGAAGCAGTTAGGAGGAATTCATCATGGCAGGTCACTGGCTCTTAAAATGATTCGCTTTACAGTTTGCTACAAAGGCAGCTTGACACCACTGTGAGGAGCATGCAAGAAACATTTCTTTAGTTGTCCAAAATGACTGATAAATGCTGTTATATTATCTGGCAGAAATCACATTTTTTCTTGATGATATGGGTGGGTCTGGGAAAGTGCAAGACAAGCCTCTGCTCCATACTATGCCGGAGACAAGACCTCAAAGACTGCCAAAATGATGGACATTATCTCAACACAGTTTAATATTACCGATACTAATAATTAATTGTTACACAGTCATAATTATCAGTTAGGATTTAAATCCAATTAGATCTTCATAGGCATCGCATCTGTATACCTGACAGCCCTCTGCTGAGACATAAAGGTGAGCAGCATGTGCTCAGCCAAGCTGACCAGTGGAACGCTTTATGAGAAATGAGGATATATGATGAGAGTACAAAACTTGATAATAGGTTTATTTATTGATTGAAAATAAAATTCATGAACTGTGAAGCTGAAAACTGCACCAGCGGGAATTGGTCCAAGAGGACAATGGGAAGTGGAGGGGGAGAAGGGAGAGAGGGAGGGAGGGGGAGAGAGAGAGAGCAAGAGAGCGAGGAAGCGTGAGCACACACGTGTGTATATGTAGGTGTATTACACATAAGCTAAGTTAAAGGCTGCCTAAAGGCTTCTGTTTCCACAAGTAGAGCCTCTGAGGACAGGATCTGAAAGCCTTTAATGCTACCAAGGCTTTGTTGGTAAGATATTTACATATTTTGCCTACCAACCCAAGACACTGTATTAATTCATTTTTATTTACCTGTTTTGCCACTTCCAAAAGAAACCTCTCAGGAAGCCATTAATGACACAGCTTCATAAGAGATAATTTTCAGAAAGGCTTTGCAGGTACTGACTGAAAGGGAGAGGGGGGAGGGGGGGAGGGGGGGGCGGAATGTGTGTCAAATGTAGGTTATTAGCAATATAATCCTTAAGCAGACAGTATCTCAAAGACTAATTCATCTTCAAATTTGACTGTAAAACCTGCATGATCCTTGCCTCTGCATGCATGTGAGCTCATATCACAGGCCTCTTTTTTTCTCCATGTTTACTAGAAAGGGAAGCAGAAGTGTTTTGAAGCACTGGGCTGGAGGCTGGAAAACACAATTTCATCTTCATGCTATTGCACCTTCCATTAAAATTTGGGCGCCTTTCTCAGCTGGTCATCAGCAAAGTGCCAAGCAAGCAGCTTTCTCTCACAGCCCAGGTGCAAAGCCACTGGGGAGGACTATTTGTGCAGGAAAAGCTGGTGAGAAGCTATCACCCCTGGTCCCCAGCAAGTGACAGCCCAAAACCTTTGCTCTCTTGGAGCACATTTTCTGCCTCTGTCATCATACACTGGGAATCTGGATTGCCACAACAAACCTCACTCAAACTCGCTGCAAAGCAAAACCTGCCAGTTTCTAACAGGGCCCCTGGGATCCCTGTAGTGGAGGGGTAATTAATTAATGCAAGATGATATTTTTAAAAATTAATGTTGTTTATTAATATTCACTATTCTGAACTCTCGCCACCCCTATTGCTAATTCTAATAATAATTGGTTCTTACAATCAGTCATGGAAACTTTATACAGGTAATAACATAGGATCTAGAAGTAATTAGTAATAATATAATATTAATTGAACTCGCTTGAGCTGGCAGAGAAGGCTTAGTGTATCGCTTGTGGTCAATACACCTCTTGCCCACTAGACGGACGCAAGGAGCTCCTTTCTGCTTATGGCNCTATTCTGAACTCTCGCCACCCCTATTGCTAATTCTAATAATAATTGGTTCTTACAATCAGTCATGGAAACTTTATACAGGTAATAACATAGGATCTAGAAGTAATTAGTAATAATATAATATTAATTGAACTCGCTTGAGCTGGCAGAGAAGGCTTAGTGTATCGCTTGCGGTCAATACACCTCTTGCCCACTAGACGGACGCAAGGAGCTCCTTTCTGCTTATGGCAGAAGGCAATGGTGAATTACAAGAGACTTGAAGTATTTACTCACAAAATGATCTCCTGACTGGCAGGGCTGGCTACAGCTTCAGACGGTACCCAACCGCTTTCACGCAGTTCTTGTCATCTGCTGAGACTTCTGGGTCTTCCCAGGATGCTGGGGAAAGCAGGCAGGCAATCTCTGACCTGGTCCTGATCTCCTCTGGATGATCTGTATATCTCCAGGACTTTCCGTCTTGGCAGGAGACCTTCAGGTGCAGGCAGGATGTCTTGTGACGTTCAGTCTCAGCATGGTGTCATGGTGGCTGTGCAGGCTGATGGTGTGGAGGCATTTAAAACCTGTTCCTGGTAAACTCTTGGAAGGCAGTTTCCAGGCAATTCAGGATATAAGGCAGCACAAATACAGCAGCAGAGAGCATGGACACAATAGCAGAGAAGGTTGTGTTACCTGCTCATCTCCTTTTATCAGTACAGCCTGAGACTAATGGGCCTTTGGACACAGAATAGCCAATCAGGATTGCAGTTAGCCAAGCCTGACCACATTAGGTGAAGCCATAGGCTTGGCTTTACCCTTTTTAGGGCAGAGCACAGGCCCTGCACAAGGCAAACACAAGCTGAGTGTGTGTACCTTGTTTACCACAGGCTGCAAAGGGCCAGGGTCCTCAGACTCAGTGGCATCAGATTCTTTGTCCTATTTCCCGCAGTTGTTTCTCCCCGAAACAGAGGGAGGGAGAGCAGAAAACATCTCTGGGCAAACCAGGACATGTGTAAGACTATTTTGGCCTATTTAGGCCTACCACAACAATCCCCAACACAAAATCAGACCTGGCATCCGTGATTTGTCCACCACTCAGAGCAGTGGGCATTTGGGAGGAGACTGCTATATTTTGTCGTAAATTAAATAACACCTTAGGTTTAGTTCAGTGCCAGCTCTTGGTAGGCAAGCCTTTGTACAAGCCAGATGAGAAGCAATTGCACTGAAATCTGTAGCTGCAAAAAAAAAGGAGTCCCATTTAATACAATTTAAACAGCATGAGTTTTTTAAGATCACGATATGGCAAAAAGCAGTCTTAACCTTTTCCCCACTTAAGCAAACAGTACCAAATCCTTTGTGTTTTCCCATACTGAGAGAAGTGCAAACTTTTTGTCTCGTGTGAATTTGTAATACCCAGTGCAAGTGTCTTTTCCACTTTCCTGTTGTTTGAGGTACATTTTTCCTCTCTCTACTTAGCCCCTTTTAAGATATATAATTTAGTAGAGGTTTCCCCTTCCTTCCTGTACTTTTCTTATCTGATGTTCTATTTATAGTCTTTGTAATGTCACAAATTATCTCTGAGGAAAAAAAAAAAACCATCGAGAAGTCATATAGGCAACATAAACAGGCTCCATTCCCCTGCCCAGTCTGGCATCTTTGCATTACATTTAACCTCTGAAGAGCAGAAACATTTCTCCTAATTAATTTGCACAGTGATTTGTTTACATTTAATCTAAATTTAATCATTTTATCTACACGTAATTTATCTCTATACAATAGCCCTTGCCTCACCACATGCTACATAGACTCTCTCTCTTCGCATGCTTTGTTGGGCTGTTACAACCTTGGGCTGTGCCCTTATTACAGCCCATCAATGGCCCTCACACATGAAATGAAAGTTGATACACATGACTGCTGTGGTAGGCCAAAATAGGCCTGAACATGTCCTGGTTTGCTCAGACATGTTCCCCTGCTCCCCCTCCTTCTGTGCTGGGGGAAGCTGTCGCCGGAAAGGAAAACAAAAGCCCTGGTTTCACCTGGTTTGGTCAGGCTTGGCAAAGTGCCATTCTGATTGGCTAATCTATGTCCAAAGGCCCATTAGACTCGGGCTGTGTAGATAGAAGGGGTGAGCAGCTGACACAACAGGCTGCTGCTGCCAGTGTTACCACTGCCTTAGTGCATCCTGCCTGCCTGCCTGCCTGCCTCTCTGCAAGGCTTCTGCTGAATCAGAAGTCAAGGGGAACCAGGTCAGAGACTCCCAGCTTCCTGAGAGAAGAACCTAGCAAATTCCAAAGCCTCTAAGAGCTTTGAGACCACTGACAGCAACCCCTCCGCATGCTTTGGTTACTGTCCAATACTATTTTGTGAGTAAATATTCAAAACCTCTAAGAAATTCTATAGCTAAATTCTATAGTGCCTTTCTGCCCTAGTAGCAGAAAGGAGCCTCTCAAGTCCCCTGGTGGGCAAGAAGTATAATTGAAACTAAGAACCTCTTTCCAGTTTTAATGTTTACATTTGCTTGTTATCTCTTAAAGTGTGCTAGTTTTGCCTGTTCCCTGCATGTATAAGTATCCAAACCATGCGTTTCAAACATTGTAAATAAGCTTTCTGGGGAGATTTAATGTTAATAAACAATTTTAATAGTTATTAACAATCTTTGTCTGCATATCAAAATTAATATTGATTAATAATTTTGCATAATTCGGAACAATGACCCACATGAGGCACTGGGCACCCAGTAGGCTCTGCACTGGCAGGGTGGGCAGAGAGTGGAGACAAGCAAGGAAGAAAAAAGCACCACTTGGTCATACCCTGTCAACCTTCACCCCCTGCTCCCCTATTGCAACCAAACTGGGTCTGCACCCAGACTTTCCTTCTTGTTTGAAGATTTGACCTATATTGTCCTGGAGGAAGCCAAAATATCTCTATTCCTCCCAGAGCAGCTAGTCCCATGAGCAATCCAAATGGAATCAGTAGCACTACTCCAGCAAGTCCCTGCGCTGCAGTGCAAGTGTTTCAAAGGTTGACCCCACCGCAGTGGAGTCCATGGCAAGGCACCACCAGAGGTGTCTGAAGCTGGGGAAGATGTGGATTGTGCTCTGGATGTTTCAGTCTCCAGGTGCCTGTAGAGTTTAGCTTGGAAGACTATTTGCTTAATATAGTCACTGTGTAAGCAAGCAGTGGCAAAACCAATCATCCACTCCCTCATCTCCAATGGATTGTAGGAGTCTGCTTCCAGCACCCAGTAGGTCCAGAATGTGGCTTCAAAGGTATTGTAGATTAGATTTGCACACCCCAACACATGGGAAATTTACCCCCTGGAGTAAATTTACCACACTTAGCATTTTGGAAGTTAAATGAAATTATATTTACAAAAGTAGAATAAATATAAAAGTAAGAAAAGCAGTTAAGATGTATAAGGTATATTTATATGTTATTTACAGATCAATAACAACAAAACACCCCCTTGTACAATATTTTTCCTCTCTTCCCCCACCCTGGACACAAAGCCCAGAGAGGTTGCACACAGCCAGACTGCTGTCTCTCCCCCCTGTACCTTCATCAGTGAAAAGAAGACAACAAACAGGCAGCAAACAAGGTCACAGAGAGGCAAGAAGCAGCAGAGAGAGAGAGAGAAAGAGCAAGCACATACCATGCTCTCAGACTATATAGAAATTTGCAGACCCAATGAAATGAAATAAATTTATCTTTAATATTCTGTTCAGCCTCCCTCAGGGATTTGTCCAGCCCAGGGCTAGAATCCTCTGTAAAATTCTTATTTGCAATTAAGCATAGACTTAAAATTGTAACAAAAGGTTACAATCCTGGTACCTGTTATGCAGACTACCACAGCTGTCACCTATTGCTCACGACCATTTTAATGTGGGTCAGTTGTCTCTAAATTTGTTGTCCCTGTGCTATAGCCCTATAACATTTGAGCTGCTGTGGTGTTTGCCAAAATGTACACAGTCAGCTCAACCACACATAGTTGAGTTTTCATTGTCTTTTGTGACATAGCGTCTGCTAGAGGCTTACCACCTTCAGTGCAGGCACTGTTAAGCCCCCAAAAAAACAAAGGTAGAAACAAGAATCACAGAATCACAGAACTTTAGAGGTGGGAAGTGACTTCCAGAGATCATTGAGACCAATCTCTGCAAGGCATGATCCCCTAGGGTAGTTCACACAGGAATGCATCCAGATAGGTTTTGAAAGTCTGCAGAGAAGGAGACTCCACAACCTCTCTGGGCAGCCTGTTTCAGTGCTCCATTATTCTCACTGTAAAGAAGTTTCTCCTCATGTTGAGGTGAAACCTTCTGTGTTCCAGTTTGTAGGTATTGCTCCTTGTCTTATTGCTGCTGACCACCAAAAAGATTTGCCCCATCCACTTGACACCCACCTCTCAGATATTGTATATATTGATGAGATCTCCTCTCAGTCTTCTTTTCTCCAGATTAGACAGCCCCAGGTCTCTCAGTCTCTCTTCATAGGGAGATGCTCAAGTCCCCCAGACATCCTCATGGCTCTCCACTGGACTCTTTCCAGCAGGTCTCTGTCTTTCTTGAACTGGGAAGCCCAAAACTGGATGCAGTATTCCAGGTGTGGTCTCACCAGGCAGAGCAGAGGGGGAGAAGAACCTTCCTAGACCTGCTGGACATATTTTTCTTGAAGAAAAGCTTTGTGACCCTTGTAAAGTTTCATTATTTTCTAAGTCATTGCCAAACACCTTCCTTGCTTCCTTCAGACTGTCATTTGCCAAGGAACAGTTTTAATTGAAGTCACAGAAAGTTTGTTGGCAACTCCTTTGTGTTGCATTCTAACATGTTTTTATGATATTTTCTGTTTATGTTTCTCTCTGTTCAGTAAAAGAAATAATTAAATAATGGGGGGGGGGAGGTAGATAATCTGCTTACAAATATGACAGGTGTGCAATAGATAGAACCACACATACACAATTGTGCCTTAGGGATTTGACCTCTTCCACCTGCAACACCTCACTGGAAAAGAAAGAAAACCTGATTTTGCTATAATAATAGTTTCCAATATAATTACTTCATCTACTAGTAAATTTACATCAAATTGTCTGCTTGATTTAGCTGTGTTAAAAGAATAGCAGGATTTTTTTTTTTTAAGGGTAGAAATAAGAGGTTGAAGAATCATATATGAGTGTAGTATCTAAAGAACAGCTGCACATCAGCAAAGAATTAGTTATTCATACACAGTCATGTTCTACTTACTCTGTATAACATTAAAACAGGCAAGTTCCTCTGCTCCTGATAAGGCATATTTTAAATAGATCTGATATCCTCATTAAAATCTTTTCCCCCTGGTTAACAATGCTAGGTGTTAATCAGGTTAATATCCCCCTTCTTACATTTATTTTCTTCCTCTTTATAATGTGAAAAAAGAAGAAAATAAAATTGAAATGTGTTCACACCCTCACTTGCAAGAGCTTTGAAAGGTTTATGGCAAGATTTTTGGAGACCTTCTCTCCCATCAGCTTTCACTAGCATGCTTTTGCCAATTGCCTTCATGTGAGCCCTTTGAGGAGATCAGCTGTATCAATTTCACTCCTCTGCTGTAATTTGTAGTTAACAGAGACTAAACCTGGGATGAAAAGGAGCCTTTTGCCAACATTTGCTGGGTCTGAAGGTAACGGTGGCAACACTGACAACATCGTAAAAAAACAAATAAATGAGGAAACTTCAGGCTTTCACTCTAAGAACTGTAAGGCAACCATCCAAAGACAGAGGGAGAGAGGGAGAGGTGGCTGAAAGAAAACTAAGAAACAATGCTGAGAAAAGATGTCAGCATTCACAAAGCATCTCTCTGACCTGTCTTTCCTATTGGGTTCCTACTCTCTGTCTTCTACTTATCCATGCAGCCAACCTGGCAGGATGCTGCCACTGCCTTCTGCAGGCCTGATATGACAGAGCTCTCCAGGCTCCTACACCACCAAAGGAAAAGAATCATTCAGGGAGTGGTTTTACTGGTGCTGACAGCCACACTGCATAGAAGAGAAGAGGGTATGAGTCCTGCAGACCTTCCACATCCAGCATGTGCTGGTATTTAAATGTGTGTGCCCAGAGGTGGAATCCGTGTTAATGCAATGTGTGTGTGCACAAATCCCTGCAGCACTCACTTTGCCTCCTCCTCCTGGAGGCTCTGGGGAGCCCTGTCCCCATCAAGGTAGCACCTCTCAAGAATAATGTTGTACCCTTCACAACACAGATAATAAAGAGGAGCCTCAGTCCTGACTCCAAAAGAATTCTTTCTCCTTTTTAAATTTTTTTTGTTGTTATTGTGTCGGTTTGGGGTTTTTTGTTTTGTTTCTTTTTTTTTTTAATCTAGGCATTATAAACAATGGGGAAGCAAAAGGCAATTTTGGCTCCTACACAGCAGAGAAAATCATGTGGCTAAAGTACAGCACACTTAGTACTTTGGCTGAAAAACAAAACACCTTAGCTCATATGTGAGTGCCATTAACAACTGTAAAAATGTGCAAATTGTTTCAAAAGTGTCCAAGTCACTCAGGAGAGGCTGTGCTGGAAATGACAGGGGCAAGCTGGGATGTTCCTCAGTCAGTTGTCAGGGCCTAGGGAGGACACATTCCCCTGCAGGGCCACTGTCTCTGCTCACACTTTGTCGAGGGAGGGATGTGCCACATTCCAACAAGACAGGAGGTTGTGTCAAAGACACCCTGACCAGTCCCATACACCTAGAAGCTCTTTCATATTTGCCTCTCCACTGCCTGCAGCTCCAGAGGGTTCTGAAGCTCCAGAGGATGCTGACAGAGGCATGCAATAGACCCCATGACAGCATAATCCTTTAGCACTGCGGGAAGCAAAATGCATTTAAAAAAAAAAAAAAAAAAAAAAAAAAAAAAAGATAGCTAAACAAAACAAAAAGGAATATTTTTATAAATACATCAGGGCACCTCAGATATATCACTGTGATCTATAAATTATGAGCCATTGCCTAACACAGATTGTACCACTTGGTGGCAACACTTCCATTTGATTTATTGAACCTTTCTCATAATCTTTCTTCTGATACTTGAAAGGACAAGTGTAGGCTCTGATACATGCAATTAATTACTGCAGAGAATAAAAATAAACTTTTTGCATGCCTTTGCTGTTCCTTTTTGTCCAGGAGTCATGCTAAATAGTTTAGAAGAGTGTGTTGCTCTTGCAGTTTGAGTTTGATCTGCAAATCTCAGTCTTCAAGCAAATGCCACTCAGTGTCTCCACCTGTTCAACTCTAGGTCCCCCATTAAGCCTGACAGGTAATGTCATCAATGTCCATCATTCCCCAAACTGCAGGATGTGCAAATTTACTGGCTTTGGACACAGTCATTTTGTAGTGTTGTGGTCTGCCTTGTTCCTACAGTAACATCCTACAACCAAGGCTATCAAGGGGCAGGAAGCAGAGCTCTGGGAAAAGCAGCCCAAAAAGTGGTGCAGCAGCCCAAGGAGTGGTACAGAGCAGGGATTTCTGCCCGCTGCCACCAATAGATTCGGGGTAGCAAAACAGTCCACAGATGATAACATAAGTGAGGTTCAAGAGCTGTAATAGTCTCCAGGAGTGCTCACCAGCCCAGCCCACCACAGCCTCAGGCAGAAGAGGAGCAGTGCAAAAGGCCTGTGCATTTATCTATTTCTCACCTTTCAGCAAACAGAGCACAAATTTGATAGCACCAAGTCTTTGAGGTCAGCAGCTGACACAACAAATTCATGCATTACTCAAGTCTTAAGACTGCCAGGAAGAAGTCTCCCGGAGATGCTACTTGTGCCTACCGCATGGGACAGTGCTGGTCAGGATTCTGGCACAGGAGCTCTTTCCCAGAGGTGCTAGCAGTTGGGTCCATACCCCACAAAGTGCTAAACCACCTTGTAGAGGATGTGCCATCTGCAGAGGCTGGGGAAACCTCCACCTCTTTCAAAATGTCCTCATCTACATCTTCTGGACATGATTTCCTGAATGAGGGGAATGAAAGGAAGCTGAAACTCCAACAATTTTCATGTGCTCTCTGGGCACATTTGCTGAGATTAAGTAAAGGAAATACAATAACAATACAGGGGGAAATGTTTGGCTTATGCTATTAACATATTTATAGCAGTAAGAATACTATAGGTCCCAAACTTATATGAAATGTTGATGGACTGCCAGTTTTGAAAGTGGAAGAAAAGTTTGCAAGAACTACCCATGGCATTTAATATTAATAATAAACACATCTGGGCTCAAGTACTGATATCCCAAGTGCCTGAATTTACGATCACATTCGTTAACTCCAGTTCTTTTAGATGTGTTGAAAGAATTAATGACTCAACTGAGAATTTACTTGCCATATACTGGGAAACAGACTTAGCTTTGCAAGAAGGATATGTTCAGTGGAGGCAGCAAATGCTGACTTTCAAAGAGATGTATGTATATTCTTTTTAATCATGAGTTGGGGAATGAGCCTTCAAACCTTCATATGCTCCCAAAAGCTAACTCCTAATGCCTCACTGTACATTTCTTCATAATTCTCTCCCCACCCTACCCCCCAGTGTTATTTCCATGTGTAATGAAGGATTGGAGATGATCTATAACTCAGTATTTCCTAGAAAATGGAGAACCCAAGAAGCTGCACAACTGCTCTGGATAGGAGGGAAAGCAAGATGTGCTCCCTGCTCTAAACTGGTTCTCAGCTCTACCTTGAGGCTAGATCCAAAGAAGCGTCGTGCTCAAAATCACAATTCTTGAATTTGAGGCAGGAAAAAGAGGAGGAAAGTCCACAGCCTTAGACACTAGATCAAAATGTTTGGGCATCAAGTAATAGGATAAGTGTAAGCTGCACAAACTTTCTGACAGAGAGCAGGTAAAACATTTCTTACCAATACCTCATTGCTGTGGAGATGTGAGTTCAGCTGTCTGCCAGAAGACAAGAGGTGTTGCTCAGTGCAGAGCAGTGCCAGGCTGCAGAATCCTCTTGAGGTATGTGCTTATCATGCCCAACTCAGTGCATGTAGCATGGGTACCTGCAAGCATATTGGGCCAGAAAGAAGAGGGTGGCAATGCTGGGCTGAATTTCACTCCTTGGGAACGGCAGCTCCAGCCTAGTCCTGCCCATAATCATTCACCAAAATACAACCACCCCAAAATTCTTCCCTTACATAGAGTGTCTCAACCACTTAAGCTCACGTTACCATGATAGAGGAGATGTCAGCTGGTCCAGTCAGGCCTTGCTCACTGCTCCCACAAAAACCCAAAAAACCAAAAAACAAACAAACAAACAAACAAACAACAACAAAAAAAACCCACAAAAAAAACCCCAAAACCAAAACCAAAACCAAACCAGAACTCTTCAACCTACAGTGCTCCTGGCAAGTGCTCTCCAACCACCTCTGCTAATGCTATTTTCATGACTCCTTCAGGCACACCAGTGATTCAGTGACCCACTCACAAGAAAGCTCTTCCTAACAGCTAACTTCCTTGCTGCCATTTTATCCCTTTATTTGTGTTAGCCATCATAGGTATAGAGAACAGACAACTTCCTTATTCTTTGCAGTAATCTTTGCTGCCTTTTAAGATTCTTACTATGCTTTTACTGTCTCCTTCATGCCCCTCCCTGCTCTACTTACCCCTGAAAGACATAACCTTGGGTCTTCCAGCTCATCCTGACAGGTCATATGTTCTAGGTCTCTGAACCCACTCGTTTTTTCCAATGGGCCAATAGGAGAACATTTTTGTACCGTATTTTTCCTGAAAAAAGCTGAGCCACAATATTCTAGTTCAAGTCAGTTTCCTCTTGACTCCATGACAATGCATTTATCCTCTCAGAGATGCTACAGCTCCAGTGGGTTAACCAGAAGGGTCAAACTCCCTTGCCACAGGGACACATTGAGCATAATACTCGGTATCTTTCTCTTGGTGGGTAAACGAAGGCAGTTTGAATCTCCTTGGGTAAGCCTGGTGTCAGACCTTTGGCATCCTGCCTCTGCTCTGTCAGCTAGCTAGTGGTACTTACAGATACAACAGAAGGTCCTGAAAACCCTCTCCCAATTGTTCCCTAACTTTTCACCATGAGAACACTTATTTTCTAAGCACTTACTTCAGGTGCTGGCTCTGTGCTTCTCCAAGTGCCTTGCTTGCTTGTGTCTTGGCAGGGCCCAGAAGCTGATGTCTAACTGAGCCCCTGAGATCATTTGAGCTTCACCACCTGAGTGGTCCTCCCTTTGAGGGGTATGGACCACCCACCTGCAATCCACAGTGCAGCCCCAGTCACACACTCAACAACCCTACCAAACACAGTGGCAGCTGCTGTGTCGGCTTGGAAACAGCAACAACATTGCCGCTTGGTCCCCTTGCCATATTCCATTTTGTGTAATAACGTTTTACTCTCTGCATGGTCTAACCACCAAGACAGAGTGCTGAAATGCAACACAGGAGCTCTAATCCCCCTCTCTTTTTAAGGAGACAGTGTCTCTCTCTCTCTCTTTGCCAGAAAAATGCCATTATATTGTCTTTTCATACTTTACTGGGAGCGCTTTTTATTCAAGAAGAAAAACCTTGATTAGTTTCTCTTATTTCATGTGACTACAACTTTGATTGAAACACAAAGATATTTCCAACATAAACAAAAGTACTTCCTCTGTCTTTGAGGGATGGGGTGGGGGGAGAAGTAGCAGCATTTTTTTCACTTAGTTAGGGTATCAGCAGTTGCTGGGAAGGTAGGCAGCTGTCTCCCATGGCTATTTTACAGTACCAGTGCAGGAAAATACCAAGGCCTCTTGGGTGCTTAACATGTCTTGTAATAGCATGATTGGCAGGTGGATTGAGCCTTAAGTTTAGGCCAAATGTGAAGTGTCAGCTTTTTACTTATTTTCTTTGTATTTTTTTGTTTAATTTATATATATTTATTTCATATATCTATATCTATATCTATATAGATATAGATATAGAGATATAGATATATAGATATATAGATATATATAATATATGAATATATAAATATAAAATATATATGCTATGTATATTGTATATTATATCTTGTGTATTTTGTATATATAATGTATATATGTATGTGTACATATGTATCAAAAAATTACACAGTGTTTTGTATTATTTAATCTTTCAGAATAAATATGGAAGTTTTATGTAGTTTTCCTGGATTTCAAGAAATTTTACATTTGTTTTCAGCCTTCCACCCTGATAGTCCCCTCTTAGCTCTACCATTAGGTCTGACCAACACCTTGGCCATAGGCTCAGAAGGTCCCTCCAGACCCCAAGGCTTCAGAGCAGCTGGGATTGATGCTTGTGTTCAAGCAGAACATTGCTGAAGCTTGCCCCAGGGCATTCACCTTAGCAGCTGGCAGTGAAGTGTGGGTATTGGCAGGTAAGTGGGCAAAGGCCTTGAGTCCTAGGTAAGGGCATTAAGTTCTTTGAGAATATCACTTTGGAGATACATTTTTTTCAGAGCTGTCAGGTTCATCACAGCAAGCCTCTGTAAAACAGCCTGAGGCTGAGCTTTGCCCCACAGAAGCATTTGATGAGAGAGGAGATGCAGCTGACTTAAGCCCAGAGACAGCAGCAATGCCATAGCAGCCAGAGAGCCTCTTTCATTTCCCACTCTGCATGCTCCTGACTGCCATGCAGTAATGGTGTAGTGCAGACCAGCTGGCAAAGGACTGGTCAGGAATGCTGAGGATAAGGATGGTTTGCTACAGTGCTACAGAACAGAACTACCAAGTTTTACTTACATGATAGGCAGATGCTGTATGCCTTTGTTTATCTAAATGCCTTTCCTTCGGGAAGGAGGGAGGAAGGGGGGAGGGAGGGACAGAGGAAGGAAAGGGGGA
>VWZE01000054.1:208413-230693 GCA_013396675.1 Eubucco bourcierii
TCCCCTCTGCCAGTTCAAACCCATTGCCCCTCATCCTGTCATTGCAAGACCTTGTAAATAGTCCCTCCCCAGCCTTCCTGTAGGCTCCTTTCAGATACTGGAAGGCTACTCTAAGGTCTCCTGGGTGCCTTCTCTTCTCCAGGCTGAAGAGCCCCAACTCTCTCAGTCTGTCTTCATAACAGAGCTGCTGCAGTCCTCTGAGCATCTTCGTGGCCTCCTCTGGACCCACTCCAACACTTCCATGTCCTTCCTGTGCTGGGGTTTCCAGAACTGCACACAGTACTCCAGGTGGGGTCTGAGGAGAGCAGAGCAAAGTGGCAGAATCCCCTCCCTTGCCCTGCTGCCCACACTGCTCTTGATGAAGCCCAGGACTCGGTTGCTGTCTGGGCTGCATGTGCACACTGCAGGCTCATGTCGAGCTTTTCATCAACCCAGACCCCCAGATCTTTTTCACTAAAGTCATTTCTTTTTGGTCCTATGCAGCTGTTATCCCTCTGTAACTGATGTTTAGCAGTTGCCATTGCACATGAACTCTTCCATTCCCTAGCTCACCACAACAGAACTGGCCTGCAGACCCAGAACAGCGTGGTGAACTGATGTAGGGGTCAGTGGTTCAGACAGACCACCTTCACCAGTGCAGGCAATCTGGCACAGCAAAACATGGGACACTGAAGAGGGCACCTATCTGGAACATTCAGTAGGGTCTGACACACACAATGACAACACCAGATGAAAATGAATGCAAGTGAGTATATTAGGTTAAGAACAATTAGTGTGATTGATAAACACATCCACTGCCAGCTCCTACTTCAAGAGCTATTCTGAACTGCATAGTTAAGTGCTGGCTGTAGAAGCTTAGGCAGACTGGAGATGGTTCACCAGTTACTCATTGAGTCTAATAAGTTTAAAACAAAATAAACAATGGAGAGGAAAAAAAAGAAATACATAATGTGCTTTTCCATTTGAATAACTGATGTCATGGCTTGAGCACAGCAGAAGTAGTTACCTGGCATAACAGGTCAGCTGAAACAGAATCACTGTTTCATTCAAATTACAGAGGCATGCAAAGTTAAACAAATGTGTTGACTAAGGATAAGGAGCACAGAAATCAAGTCTAAGTTACCCATACATCTGTCAAGACTTCCAGACATTAGCTTTTCCTTTCAAACTCCTCCTATCTGTGACATATTAAATGTGGTAGGTGGAGAAGCCACAAAAATAACAATTTTATGTATCATTGGCCTTTAGTGCCAACACATTGTGGGCCATTGGGAGAAAACAGTTGCTTTACCAAACTATGAAGACAGAAAAGGTACAACCCCTCCCACTCAGAACAGACAGGAAATGGCTTTACAAAGTCATGGACAGATGCATAACTACTACCCCCCTCGGCCCTGGGACAGAAAAGGCAGGGCAACCACCCAGGTAGAATTTTACTCTTGACAAGCAAATGAAATCCAGGAAATGTGATGGCTGTGTAGACCAAAAAAAAAAAAAAATCTGTTTGGAAAGTCATGCTGCCCAAGGGCTGAGCAGATGCTCTGCACGGCAAAGTGCTGAGCAGTACATGGGACAGAGCACAAGATGACGCTCTAGAAAAATACAGTTTAATTTCACATTTCCATTATCTCTCCTTGCCTGGTAGCAGTCTGCCACAGATTTTAAACTTGTAAAACTCCTTCCCATTGAACTAGATTCCCACTCCCCACCCCCATTAAAGTGCAAATAAGACTCAGATTTTTACCACTACTTCCAACGATCATTATCTTGGTTACAAGAGCGATCAAAAGCCAGTTGACTGAGCCTCTACCACTAGGTTTAGTGATAATATTTTTTTGTCCTTTTTTTTTTTTTTTTTTTTAACCCTGGTTACATTTTCCAGCAAAAGACAAATAGAAAACAAGTGTTCCTTCTGCCAGATGCAGGGATGACAGAAGATTGATTTAAGTACCATCAATATAAGATGCACATGTTGGACACAACCAGTGCGTTCTTGTGCATAACAAAAAAATTGCCCTTGTTTGCTGGAAATGGAAGTCATCTTTGGGATCTTATTTCCTCACAAAGAGTTCAGGAACAGTTGATCAGTCTTCATTACGAGGTGCTTCTCTCTTCCTTGCATCTACATTGGAAAGATGAAAAAAAGAAGTTAAGTCAGAGGGTTCTGACAGCATTCAATTAAAACCCAGGAAACAGAATCACAGAATGGTCAGGGTTGGAAGTAACCTCCAAAGGTCATCTAATCCAACCCCTTCTGCAGTCAGCAGGGGCATCCTCAACTAGATCAGGTTGCCCAGAGCCCTGTCGAGCCTCATCTTGAATATCTGCAGGAGTGGGGCCTCAGCTACCTCCCTGGGTAACCTGTTCCAGTGTTCCACTACCCTCATGGTAAAGAACTTGTTCCTAACATCAAATCTAAATCTGCTCTTCCCTAATTTCAAACCATCGTCTCTCATCCTATCGCTGTAGGTCTTTGTAAACAGTCTCTCTCCATCCTTCTTGTAGATACCATTCAGGTACTGGAAGGCTGCTATTAGGTCTCCCCAGAGCCTCCTTTTCTCCAACTTGAACAGCCTCAGCTCACTCAGCCTGTCTTTGCAGCAGAGGTGCTCCAAGCCCCTGATCATTTTCATGGCACTCCTCTGGACCTGCTTCATTAAGTCCATGTCCATCCTGTATTGAGGGCTCCAGAACTGGAGTAGTAGTACAGGTGAGGTCTCACCAGAGCAAAGTGTCAGAATCTCCTCTCTGGATCTCCTGGCAACACTTCTTTTGATGGAGTCCAGGATGCAATTGGTTTTCTGGGCTGCAAGCTCACACTGTCTGCTCATGCCCAATCAAGTTGTGTTTTTTTTCTGTGGACAGCACTATTCCATTTCAGACTCATGACACAAATGCACTACCATGGACTAAAAAGCTGCATGAATCCACAGTATTTTAACAAGCTCATCATACTGAAACTCTGTATGTTTGTCCTGTCAAAACCAAAGGTGACTCATGCAGTATTTAAGACCCAATATCACAGACTCCAAACCTGTGATATTTCTCCTCCCATTCTTGGCTCCTTACTCACAATCTCCTTTAAGGGTGAAGGCAGTATTTGGCTTTTCATGCCAGCTAGAAACGACAATGGTCTGTTCTGAAAAGCATTTGACTACAACCTTACCCAGATGCATCCATAGCACACATTTAAAAAGACAATGAGCACTCTCCACACTGTATTTTGAGAAAGTGCCTGAGGTAGTCCCTGAAAAACAGATCTTAAACTGCTTCAAAACAGCAAATCCTTGAGCATGGTTCCAGGTAGGGTGGTGGAGCACAGCTGGACAACTCAGTCCATTACTTATATGCCATTACTACACTAGCAGGCAGTGTGACTGCCACTAGGTAAGCTGTGGTCACCTCTCCCCAGGTTTGCCTCTGGGCTGACTGTAAGCTACCTGTGAGACCCAGCTGAATGCAGGTAGCTCTTGAAGTGTACCATGGTCATAGATACCCTTGCAACTGCCTGCCAAATGATGCACTCATAAGATACATTTATAGGATGCACTTATACATAAAATATGTGTGTGTGTGTATGTATATATATATATATAATGCACATGTAATCAAAGGGCCCCAACTATCCTTCATTAATATAAAATACAGGTCCTATTCATCCAGAATATTTAGAGAACACGATTATGAAGCTATTTGTGTACGTCTCAGGACTGTACTAAACAAAATTTGGAAGGGACAAAATATACTTTCTGAATAATAGAAGTGCCTAGAGACTCCCAGTGACTAAAGCAGACCCCTTGGAGTACAACAAAGTCCCCACAGCTTTTAGGAGAGAAATCTGAAACCATCTCAGTTCCCCATAACACTCATCAAGGATACTGAGGCCAGGCCTGAAACTTCTGCCGCTTCCTCACTTTGCATAAAATAACTGACTAGTGATTAGATATGAAAAAGCTTTCTAAACAGAAATGTCATACCCATACAGCTACAGAGTTCTACCCAGTCTGTCTCTGACCTTGGAAATAATCAAAATACATTAAATTGTTTCCATTGAACACTCATAAAAGAATCATACCGGTCAAGTTTCTGAATTTTTTTTTGGCTTCTGCTCTTTCTTCGGCATCAAAATACCACACAGTCATGGCATATCTATAAAAGAAAGAAATCTTGTCTTTGTTTCAGCTTTTGATATTAAAATAGAGCCCTGGGATTTTATGCTTACAGAGAAAGTGAAGAACAGAACTGGGTTAGCAGATAAAAAGGCAGGACACAAATAACACAGAATCAAATAACACAGAATCATAGAATGGTTTGGGTCGGAAGGGACCTCCATAGGTCATCTAGTCCAACCCCCCCCCTGCACTGAGCAGGGACATCAAGTAGATCAGGTTGCCCAGAGTCTCATCAAGCTTGACCTTGAATACCTCCAAGGATGAGATCTCAACTACCTCCCTGGGCAACCTGTTCCAATGTTCTCCTATCCTCATGGTAAAGAAATTCCTCCTAACGCCCAGCCTAAATCTACTCTTCTCTAAAAGCATTGCTCCTCATCCTATCACTAAAGACCTTTGCAAACAGTCCCTTTCCAGCCTTCTTGGAGGCCCTGACAATATGTTCAATGTGTATTTTATCAAGTAACATAGAGAGATAGGTGAGCATTTCTGCTGGGAGGCACGAAAGAGTGCACAGCCTCTGGTTACAGAGGGCAAAAGCAGCTTACAGATCTTTGCATGTTTTCCTGCTCTGAGGCACCTGTAGGCAGCTTAGGGGTTGCCCTGTGTCACATCAGCTTTCCTTAGCCTGTTGACAGGAGTAGCCCCAAGAATCCCTATAGTTTTGTGAGGGCAAAGCTATAATCTAGCTTCTCCCAACTAAACATCTATGCCTGTCTTGGCAGATTTCTCCTGTCAGTGGAGAATTTTTTTCTTTTTTCCAAGCACATATGGAATTTTAGCATTCAGACTTGTTCTTCCTCATTTGATGAGAGAATTCCCAGTGCCTCAACCCCAAAAAAATCCACTCAAAACCTAACCATCTATTTTCTGTGCATATCTGAATTTAAACACACACCTGGTGGCTATTAGTTTCAAATATAAATATTGGTAGAAGAGATGCTTTGTTTTTTCCTGGCCAGATAGCAACACTAGATGTGTTACTTACCTGGTTGCATAAGAAGGTTGAACTTCATGTGGGTTTCTTCGATCTGACCAAAAAAAGAGTAACCGGTCAAAAATCGGCTCAACATCTGCTACGTAGGACTTTCCTTCTGGGAATATCCGAAGAATTCCACCATGCAGCTGGAAGAAAAGGAAAGCTTGACTTTTACACCCACACACTCATCCAAACAGTGACTTCTTTCTGCCTCTGCATTACCCAACAAATGAGGAATAAACACCTAATGATAAGCAATACTGCTACATAACCACACCAGAAGATCGCACACCTTGATTTTACCAGTCTGTAATGTTTCAGAGTAAGCATCTGGATAAAGTAAACTAAGTTGGGTTGTTCAGTCTGGAGAAAAGGAAGGTGAGGGGAGACCTCACTGCTCTCTACAACTACCTGAAGGGTGGTTGTAGCCAGGAGGAGGTTACTTTCTTCTCTCAGGCAAACAGCACCAGAACAAGAAGACACAGTCTCAAGCTGCACCAGGGGAAGTTTAGGCTCAAGGTGAGAAGAAAGTTCTTGACTGAGAGAGTCATTGGCTACTGGAATGGGCTGCCCAGGGAGGTGGTGGAGTCACCATCCCTGGAGGTGTTCAAGGCGGGTTTGGACATGGCACTTGGTGCCACGGTCTAGTCTTGAGGTCTGTGGTATCAGGTTGGACTTGGTCTTTGAGGTCTTTTCCAACCTTGGTGATACTGTGATACTGTGATCTGTGACACTGTAAAGTTGGAGCAAGGAGGGGTCAGCCTCTTCTCCTTGGTGGCAAGTGGCAGGACTAGAGGAAACTGTTTCAAGCTGCACCAGGGGAGTTTTAGGCTGAGTATTAGGAAATAATTCTTCACAGGGAGGATTATCAAACACTGGAATGGTCTGCCCAGGGCAGTTGTGTCCATCCTCGTGGGTGTCCAAGCAGCATGTGGACCTGGACATGGTTTAGTGTTCACAGAACCACAGAATGCCAGGGGCTGGAAAGGACCTTGAAAGATCATCTAGTCTAACCCTTCTGCCACAGGTGGCCCTGCCAGGTGTTGACCCTTCACTGCTGGGTCGAGGGTTGGACTGGATGATCTTTGAGGTCTCTTCCAAGCAGACATATTCTGCAAGCAAATCAAGACAAAGAGAATGCTGTCCCTGTCATAAACACTCTAGAACCAGTGAATACCACAAGGCAGGTAAGGCTGCTCCATCTAACAAACTCTCCTCCCAGCAATTGCTACATACTACTTATGGCATTTCAGAGCCTTGTGTCTGACCTCACAGGAGTTAACTTTTAGACTCTGGGAAGAGCAAAGTCTCTTCTACAGCTGGATGTGCAACCAACTTCTTAAAAATGCATATATGTATTCATGATACCTCTGAGACAGCCTTTTCCTTATTCATGCCATATCCTGGTTATTCCACCACACCATTTCTCTCTATGTGTGCTCTTAGTTTCAGGGAAAATATCTGGTGACATGGACATTGTGCAGAAGCTTCAAGAGATGCAGGTGGCCTCTGTTTCCTCCTTGCTGCTAAGACAACTCTTTGGAGGCTTTCATGCTGCACCACAGAGTGCAGGAAAGATGCTACCAACCCAGAGCTGACCTGACTTAGTACCACTACGTGGCATGCAAACCTCAGTAAGAAACTATTAGGTCAGGTTTAAAGCAACGTGGTTGCTTTCAAAGGCCAGCATGCTTATGTTACATCTCCCCTGGCGTGCATTGGCATGAAAGTACCATCACACCCACATAATACTCTCCACCAGTGTCCTGGATTTCAGTGGCCACTTGGGTGCTTCCTAACTACTAAAATAAAAGTGCAGTACACAAAATAGATTTGATATTTGCACCTGGAAGAGGTTGCCCAGGGAAGTTGTGGCTGCTCCTTCCCGGGAGGTGTTCAAGGCCAGGTTGGATGAAGCCTTGAGTGAGCTGTTCTAGTGGGAGGTGTCCCTGCCTATGGTGGAGGGTTGGGACTGGATGATCTTTGAGGTCCCTTATTCCATGCCCTTCTTATTCCCTCCCCCATGTCCTCCTTCACTTTATTCCATTCAGCTGTTTCACTGCCACACTCTCCATAAAGGAATGCATTTTCCAGTGACACTGCCTCTAAAGCTGAACCAATTTTGGAGGGTTCACAGTATTTGCATGTGCTTAAAGAGCATCCACCTAAAGTAGCCAAGATAGATTAGAGATATAAAAAGATGATTTTTAATAGATAACCCATATGAATGGTTTGTGCTGCTATTGTTAACAGCAGTGTAAAGAGACATCCTGAAATTTTACAAGTCCTTATTTTGATTTAACTTAAAGGTGTGGTAAATTCAAGGATGACTTTACTGCCTTATAGTAAATAATACAGGCAGAAACAAAGGCATCATCCTGTCAAGAGACCCACTGGTGGAGTCAGAGATGGAGAGGACACACCAAGCAATGTGCTTGCTCCTCTTACTAAGCACCATCACTTCAGAAATAAGAAAGGCAAAATGCTTCAAGGTCTTCACAGAATCACAGAGCTGTCAAGGTTGGAAGGGACCTCAAGGATCATCTAGTTCCAACTCCCTGCCATGGGCAGGGACATTTTCCGCTAGATCAGGTTGCTCTGAGACACATCCCACCTGGCCTTAAAAACTTCCAGGGATGGGGCTTCCACCACCTCCCTGGGCAACCTGTTCCAGTGTCTTATCACCCTTATGGTGAAAAACTTTTTCCTAACATCTAATCTAAATCTCCCCTCCTCTAGCTTGGATCCATGCCCCCTAGTCCTATCACTATCTGACACCTTAAAAAGTCCTAGCTTTATTGTAGGCTCCCTTCAGATACTGGAAGATGAACCCAAAAGTAGGTAGATTCAGATTGGATGTTAGGAAGAAGTTCTTCTCCATGAGGGTGGTGAGACACTGGAACAGGTTCCTCAGCGAGGTAGTGGAAACCCCATCCCTGGAGGCCTTTAAGGCCAGGTTGGATGAGGCTAAAAGCAACCAGGGCTAGTGTAAAGTGTCCCTGCCCATGGCAGAGCGGTTGGAACTAGATGATCCTTGAGGTCCCTTGCAGACCTGACAGTTCTATGATTCTATGATTCTGCAGGTTAGCCTGAACAGAGAGTGTCAAAAATGCTCAAGCCCCAAATTTGGGCTTTCATTTTATACTGCTCCCAGACTCCACTAATTCTTTAGTGAATTATGTTTTTCTTTCTAGTGCTTCACTGCTCTTTCCTCTAAACAAAGAATAAGGGCCAGCAGCCCAGTGCTTAGAAGCTTTATTCTACAGCAACAAAAGAGTATGTGTGGGATGGGATAGAGAATGACAAGTAAACAGTTTAGATCCTTACTTCCAAAGAGTGTCATAAACACCCAGAAATAAATGCAGAAACGAAGAATGCATCAGCTGCTCAGAAGTTCACCAGAGTTCACAGAAGCAAGTGACAGTTCCAAAGCTCTGTTTCTGAAGCAGTTTTTCCTTTGTGTTCTGCCCCAGTCCCATGGCTTACTCACCTTGGAGTCCCAGTTCTTATTCAGGTAATAAATACAGGTGATGCAGCGCCCATCGCCGTTTGGATTGTCCACATGACGAACGTACCCGGTTCCATTTCCAGGGTAACAAGCCACCATAGCCTGGATCAAAGACAAAGATTGCAAAGAATAAATTCTACAAGATGTTTGCCTTCAGTGTTTATTTGCTAAACATCCTTCCCCCACCAGTTTGGCTCAGTATTTTTCAGAGGAGCAAGCCAAAACCTACAGCAGACATCACCAGAATCTTTGCACAAGCTTCTTTCACTGGATGAGTAAGTCTCAGGTAGCCCTGAGGAAAAGGACCTGGAGGTCTAGGTTGATGAAGAGCTCAACATGAGCCTGCAGTGTGAGCATGCAGCCCAGACAGCAATCGAGTCCTGGGCTGCAGCAAGAGCAGTGTGGGCAGCAGGGCAAGGGAAGGGATTCTGCCCCTTTACTCTGCTCTTCTCAGACCCCACCTGGAGTCCTGTGTGCAGTTCTGGAGCCCTCAGCACAGGAAGGACATGGAAGTGTTGGAGTGGGTCCAGAGGAGGCCACAAAGATGATCAGAGGGCTGGAGCAGCTCTGCTATGACGACAGGCTACAAGAGTTGGGGCTCTTCAGCCTGGAGAAGAGAAGGCATCCAGGAGACCTGATAGTAGCCTTCCAGTATCTGAAGAGGGCCTACAGGAAGGCTGGGGAGGGACTATTTACAAGGTCTTGTAATGATAGGACAAGGGGCAATGGGTTTGAACTGGCAGAGGGGAGAGTTAGACTGGATGTTAGGAGGAAGTTCTTTGCAGTGAGGGTGGTGAGACACTGGAACAGGTTGCCCAGGGAGGTTGTGGCTGCTCCCTCCCTGGAGGTGTTCAAGGCCAGATTGGATGAGGCCTTGAGTGAGCTGTACTAGTGGGAGGTGTCCCTGCCTATGGCAGGGGGTTCGACCTAGATGATCCTTGAGGTCCCTTCCAACCTTACCATTCTATGATTCTATAACATTTCAAACAGGGAGTAAATATCCTTCATATTTCACAATATACACACTAAAGTAGGAGAAAAAAAAAAAACAACAAACAACCAAAAAAACAACTACCCCAAAACCCCAGCCCTGGTATGTCTGGTACAAGGTTACTGTTGTCTACAAGCTACGTGACTTTGAGGTAATTTTCAGCTCAAGTTTGCTTTAGTTCCTAAAGATGAGCAGTCATTGCAAAACTGATTTGCCAATCATAGTGAAAACAGAAAACAACCCTACAATGCTGTGCCTCACAACCACCATTCGCCTCTACTCCTATCTTCCAGTCGTATACCTCCCTAAGCCCCAATACAAAGTGAAGGTCTCCAGGAGGTGTGGGCAAAAGTCCACAGAACAAAGGCTGTAAAAATCTGCAGCTCCTTTGTGCTGTGTTTGCACAGGGCAGTGCACGTTTGCTTACATGGTCTGAGCCACAGAACTAACCAAACAGCTTGCAGAAGCATACTTCTCTCTTTGATCATCTCCAGACTTGTTGATACAATCACTTAATTCATGGTTTGTTTAAATTTCACCTTCAATGATGAGATAAGCCTAACATTAATTTCTCCAAACCACATGAAGTCAACATATCTTAAAAGGGTTTTTGCAGCAAAAGTTTATTAAACTTGAGCAGCCTGAGGACGATGCAGGGAGGAGTAGGTGAGGCTGCTGGTGGAACACCAGATCTTTGTCTCAGGTCATTTCTTCACTATTGGAACTACTTGGTAGCAATGTTAATCACCTTCCATGGAGTTTACCCTACTGAAGCTGTGGTAATAGGAGTCTTGTTCACCATCCTCTGACATCTCCTTTCATTGTTTGGTTAATATTAGCAGCAAGAGCGATGGGAGATGATGGACCAAGTTCAGTTGTAAAACTGGGCATGGTATCCAGAAGTGGTTTCCCCAGGGATGAAGACAGGGCAATAATGATTCCCCTCAGTCTACATGTTGTGCTTCTGTGCCTTGGACTCTGTTGTGCGCAGGCACACCTGCTCACTGTCCATCAAGACCAACAGCTCACCTGGGCAGCAGAGCTACTTCCCAGTCTCCTGCAAGGGGCAGCTCCTTCCCGGGGTCAGGACTTTGCATTAACCTATGTTTAGTTTCATAAGGTTTCTCCAGCCCATCTGGGTTCCTTCCAGTGGCAGACCTCTCCTCGAGTGCATCAGCTGGACCCCTTCAATCTCCAGACTTGACAACTGCACTCAGCCATCTGCTTCTGATTACTGATAAAGTAACTAGAGGTTACTTTATCAGGTGGTTAATGTGTCAGCTACCACGAGAGATCCCTGTGGTGCTCCATTTCTTACCAGTCTCTATCTATAACACAAGTGATTAAGCATGACCCTCCAGGCCCAAGCATCCAACCAGGTTTTTACCCATACAGTTCTCCAGCCATCCAGACCATAACATCTTAACTTTGGATGCAAGAGCACCACACGTTCCTGTCCCACAGAATGAGGATGTGCTTGTACATCATTTGCATGACCTGTCCCAAATAATCTGTCAAGCACAGCTGATAGTACTGAAGATTGATGGTTCAGGCTTTACTAGGAGTAACTGAAACTTTTATCTATGAACCTTAGAGGCCTTGATTTCTGCTAAAGCCATGCTGTTCTCATGGGGGATACAACCACCTAGAGTATAGCATACTCTGTTTTAATCACAAAGATAATTTCACTGTGCCAACAAACACTGGCACAGAGGTTACTGCCAGCCAGTGCAGTGGATCTCTTGGACTCTCTGCTACCAAGAACAGAAACTTTCACAGGAATCAGCCAGCTAGGACAGACACACACATACAGCTGTGAAAACTCTGCATTTCATGTATGAATTGACTTACTTTCCTCCCCACAAGGACCATCAGTACAGTACCTGTGGGCAGCAGAAAGTCCCCAGCGGCTGCTCCTTGGCCCAGTGCCTCAGGCCACAGCTTGGGTGCAGGTGGCTTCCAGGGCCAGTAGATTATGCCAAATGAGAGTGAACACCTCTAATTCCAAGCAATAAGCCCTCTTTCATCGTGCTGGCAGTTGGCTAGATGCCTTGCCATAGGTCCTCTGTCTGCTCTGTTGTCATTCTGCTGTTAAAGAGCTCCACAGCTGAACTTACCATTTCACTAGCAGCCTGGTAACAGCAGTAAGGGCTGCACAGCCTAGCACTGGAAACAAATCCGTTAGGGGTGTAGGCCTGGTGAAAACTACAAGCAGTTGCACCTGCAATGTAGAAATGGTCTGAGGGAGCTGTATCCTCGCTGATAATCCCTTCATGCATCTCCCCATCCCAGTTGCTAGGACAGCAGCTCACACAGGTGCACCTTTCATCCATCCCATGCACTGTGAGCTGGATTACATCAAATGATTGAAATAGTAACCCTTTGCTGAACCTGAACCAGTACACTGGGGAATATGACTCTGGGAACTAAGAGTTCAAGAGAGGAGGCAGCAGATGGACAGGTAGAAGGGCTGTGCCAGGAGAGCCAGGGAAGCAAGGTGCTCATCTCTGCAGCAAGCACAGCTGCTGCTGAGGGATGCACACCTATAGCACCAGCACAAGAACTGGCTCAGCAGAGCTAATCGTGCCAGAGGAATGATGCACAGTGGCAATAAAACTTTTCTGACTGATAATACCTCATTTTTAAGTTGATGCACAACATAAAACACTGGCCTTAAAGAAGTCTCTCTTTGGAGAGCAGACATTACTCCAAGATTACTGAACTACCTAAAAACTAATCCAATACTACTACTATTTTTTAACGCCACAATCAAAAAGCCACTGAAGAATACCAGATTGCAGGCCAGATCCTTAAAGGGATTTAGGTGTTTTACTCTACCACTGAAAACTGGGCAGGAGGCCAGAGCTTCCCTGGCCTCCTTCACATAATATGTTCTCTTAGCAGAACATGTGCTTTGACTACCACACGTCAATGAGTTATTTATTTATTTACAGCATGCACCTTTTGCAACTGCAACATACAGAGTCCCTGGGGGTGAAGAAGTAGAAAAATTCCAACTGAATCCAAAAGCACTGGCCACACTGAAGCTTATCTTTAAGAAAAGAGAAAGAGGGGAAGAAAGTTTCCTGCTAGCAGCAAAAGTAGCAAAAAAAAAGGAAAGGAAAAAAAAAACAAACCAGAAGTGAAACAGCTTTTTTCCTCACATGGCAAATACTTGAATGAAACCTTAAACAATGAAGGGAAATCGTTCTGGTCCTCCTAGAGCTTGTTGAAATTATACCAAGCTTTATCAGAACATGAGCTGGAGCAGCTCCAGAGCAGATCAAGCTGGTCTCAGCAGGGATTCCAGCTGTTAGCACTACTTTCAGATTCACTAAAAACAAATAAGAAACAGGAGATAAGATGCACTACCCAGACTTAATTTGGGTGAATGCTAGTGTCTGCCACTTTAGTGCACAGGCCGGCTTCAAAAGCCAGAGGCTGGGACCATAATCATCAAACCATTCACCAGGTGAGCAAGTGGAGTGTCAGGGGAAAATGTATTTCCTATACTTTCAGCTACTGTGCTCCATTTTTGGAAGCAATCCCTTTCACTAACTCCAAACCTAAATTAATTATCGCAGTAATGAGCAGGAATGTACCTGACTTTTGGGGTTTGGGGTTGGGTTTTTTGTTTGTTTGTTTGGGTTTGGTTTTGGTTTTGTTTTTTTCACTACAATCCATTACAATTACTGTAGTTGTCTTAATTTACAGTGTAAATTTGCCAGTTTATTTTGAGTTAAAATGGATGAGTTTGTCTTAACAACTGAAGAGTTAAGACTCTGGTACACAGAGTCACACACACAGACATGTGGGAGTCTGAAGACCCGGCGATCTAGTTCACAGTCATAACTAAAGCCTACACAACTTGGAAAATGAAAAGCAAATCATCAAGACTGCAGTTTCTGCACTGTCATTTTCAGAGACGTTAGGTTTCCCAAGAGGGTGCAAATCAACCACCAGTTAAACAAGCAGTAATTACCAGCTTTAGGAAGAAGCCAGAAATCATCATTAAATTCCGTGGTGCAGAGAAGCTTGCAAAAGTTAAGTTATTCATCGTTCATTTTTTAAACATTACATTCAAGTCAGCCAAAGAAATCTGCAAGTCAATCTGTAAGACACCAGCAAGCTTTGGAGGCAGATAAAAAAACAGAGGTTCCATAGAGAGGTTTTTTTTCTTGCCTCCCAGTGCTTCTAGCAAGCAGAAAAACAAATTCTCTTAGCTGATAGCCAGGACCATGCTGTGAGGCATCATTATGCTACATTTCATAAAATAAGCAGTGCTGGAATGGACCAATAGTTGGAACAAAATGCTTCAGAGAATACCTCAGCAAGAAGATACGCTCATAAGTGAAAACAAATACTGCTTAATAGGAAGTGGTGAAGACAGCAGGTCAGAAGGAGATGCTCTCCCTGTCTGATATCACTAAGCTAAGGTCTCAGTGCAGACTGTAGAGGTGATACTGTAACCTTATACTGATCCTGTATTTTTTTCCCCTTCGAAACCAGCAGAGAAAAATTCTGGCCTGCTAACTCTACCCTGCCAACACCAACCGCCCTCCCAGAGTAAACCAAGGACCCCATAATACGCTTTTCCATTTCCCGTACCACATTTCTCCTCTATCCTGTTAAACAGCTGCTAATTTTAATCCTTGGTGTAGATGACATCTCCACACAGTTTTGTACGTCACATAGTCAAATTCAGAAATTACCTGTAAAGTCTGCTACATGAAAGGTACTACACAGACACAAAGCAACATTGATCTACAATATCACTATGATGGTTTGAGAAGGGTAACGAGGCTCATGAAGGACCTGGAGCATATGACCTATGAGGAGCAGCTGAGGGAGCTGTGGTTCTTCTGTCTAGAGAAGAGGTGGTTGAGGGGAGACCTCATCACTCTCTACAACTACCTGAAGGGAGGCTGGAGTGAGGAGGGCACATCCTCCTCTCCTTGGTGGCAAGTGACAGGATTAAAGGAAATGTTTTCAAGCTGCACCACGGAACATTTAGGCTGGATATTAGGAATTATTTCTTCACTGAAAAGGTTGTCAAACACTGGAATGGTCTGTAGTGGAGTCACTCCCTGGGAGTGCCCAAGCAGGGACAAGGTTTAGTGCTGACCCTCCAGTGCTGGATTGAGGGTTGGACTGGATGATATTCGACATCTCTTCCGACCGGATGTATTCTGTTACCTAGAAAACCAAGGTGTTAAAAAGAATCGACAGTGCTATAAGCCACTGAAGGTTTCAGATGATGTATTTTCATTTGGCTGCACACTTGCGTATTGCCCAAATTTCAGTCCGGTGTGATTCTTAGTCCTGAACTTGCACTTGCAGTTCTTTACAGTGAGGGTGGTAAGACACTGGTACAGGTTGCCCAGGGAGGTTGTGGATGCTCCCTCCCTGGAGGTGTTCAAGGCCAGGTTGGACAAGACCTTGAGTGACCTGTACTAGTGGGAGGTGTCCCTGCCTATGGCAGAGAGTTGGAACTAGATGATCTTTGAGGTCCTTTCCAACCTTACCATTCTATGATTTCTGTCCAGTATGTTGTTCTCAGTCCTGAACTTGAGAACAACAACAAGAAAAAAAATTCACTTCACCCAGCTTTAGGCACTGAGGACTATCAGGATTCACATAGGTCTGGGTGCTCATTGTACCCAGACTGACTTTAGTTTGTAGATGCACACAGCCTGTACATCCAGAAAGGAAAAGGCACACAGCCTGCTCTACATTAAAAGAACATGAGTAGTCTGACATTTCATGATCAAAGACAAGAGATCCTCAGTCGAGGCTTGTCTGACATACAGACACAACAGGGTGTTTCTTAAGTACTTTCTCGTTGCACCCAATTGCGCCAAAGTGTTTTCTACCATGTAGCTTATAACAGTTAAGTATAAAATATTTATGAACATTATTAAATATTAGTTTGTTTGAATTTATGAAAGTTAAAACACTCAGCTTCTATACTGAAGCGTGAACTGGGAAAATTGGTCTAATTTAACACCCTGTAGAGATGGAAGGGAACAGAGGAAAGAAGATTATGTTTTAAAAAAAAAATTAAAATAAAATCAAAGACATTAGCTTTGTGCCTGTTGGAAAGGGAATCACCAGTTCCAAGGGGAGGTGAAACCCTGCTTGATTCAGTCATCCAAAACACAAAATGGGCTTCAGTGGTAGTATTGCATGAGATCTCATTTCCTCACCCTTAACTTGATTATCAGTCTTCCATCAAACAGCTAAACCTACCCATCTCCTCTTTGATCAGCTTCCTGCTCATGGGTGGAGGCAAGAGAGGGGGAAAGCATGAGGAATAAGTCTATTTTCAGAAATTAAGAATCACTGGGGAAAATGCAAGAATTTCCTACATCCTTTCAATTTTCATCTCCATACAGAGGCCTAAACTGATGCCATACAGACATCTGAAAAACACAAAAGCCGATAGAAATAACAATAACCACCTGGAGCAGTTACCATCTTTCATGAAACACAAAGCAGAGCAAACTCCACAAACTCAGCTACAAACAGAGTTTGATGAATACACTTCCCTCATTAGCTTGCAGAAGTAGTCCTGAATAATGAAAGTATATTGTATGCAGGTGACAAATGTCTACTGAAGGGCCAAATGAGCCATGGCAAACAAGCTATTAAAATCTGACAGGACCCTGTATCAGTAGGTTACTCATCTCTGGAGCACTACCTCTTGTAATCATGTAAGTCTGTCCAGCTACTTTTGCTTCTTGCTCTTATATTAGCAACCCTGAAAAATTCAGAGGGAGAAAGCATTCCTATGGCCAGAGATGCAGCCACACAAGTGAAAATACATTCATTTTCAAAACTTCTCATCAGAGGAACACAATCTCACCACTACTGCTTTTTTAAATTTTTAATATGTCTTCCTACTGAGGAAGCACCTATAACTGTACAAAACTTCAGTTTCTATGGACAGCATTTTATCCAGGTGGTCTGGTACTTGCTTCTCCTTGGATGTATGCAGTCTTGAAAACCAGATTCAGATCTTCCATCTTCCAAAAACTGGAAATGTTATCTCTCCCTTTATACGCCTTCCGTACGCACCATTGCAGTTTATTATTTTCAGGTGCATAAAGACACGTTTTGAAGAATTTTCTGAACAGTCTGCAAGTAGGAATTGGGGGAAAGACTCCTGATCTCATTTGCAGGAAAAAGATGCAAAGATACTGGTTTGTCTTTGCTTACCATCTGAAAGACAATTATTACCTGATATTATTCTAATTACCATAAGATGGAAAACTGCTTCTGCTTATTATATTTCTTCTAGAACTAAAAGTAGAGACAAAAAAAAACCACCTATGAAAGTTCTGCTACTTATTATCTCCATGCCACAGCTGTTTGATGACTGGCATGTTATCCAGTGGTGACTCAAAGAACCTTTAACAAGCTTTCAAATCTTATGGAATCTGTCCATAAGAAAGATAGATCACATGTTGATGCTGCTCTAAAAGTGAGCTTCTCATTCAACGAATCTGTAATGGGGCTTAGGAAGCTTTTCTAACAATTGGCAACACAACTTAGATCTTCCTGGCCTGAAGAGCCTATTAATGTGAAGGACAGCTTCAGATTGTGACTATTTTTCATTTCTCTTCTTAGCAGAACACACATTTGGAAATAAATCTGGATGCCCTCTGAGTTGAAGCTGGCTGCCTGGGCAGTGCCACTGTGAAGTGTGAAGGCATGGAATAGCCATGCCTCGTGTTGGCAGTGACCATCCACACCTGCCAAGAAATTAGGCAGCATTTGCAAACCGAGCTTCAGTGACAGTAGTGAGTTTTGCTGAGCTTTCCTCCTAGGTGGATACCCCATAGGATCCTAAAATAAACACCCCATAGGATCCTAAAATAAACAGGCAGTTCAGGATACTGAGAGAAACTGAGTTCTCCACGTTTCTGAGCACAGAAACGTGACTTGTGTTCTTCCAGGCAAGGAAGCAAGCCAAGCATTCACCTTTCCCCTGTATACTGTCTCTGCACTGCTTTTTACCCCATACACCTTTATTTTTTAAACTTTTTTTAAGCCAAGTGAAATAATACTTCTTGCTTCAAACTACCACTTCTGTGTTCAGCCTCTGAGCACGGCCAAGAGAAAACAGAATACTGAAATTTAAGGAAACAAATCTAAGAATAGGATCACAACTGTCCTTGAATTGAGTATCTTTGTTTCTTCTAACATTAACCTCCTTCCTTGTATGTTTAATTAATCTACACATTTCTGCAAATTATGCCAATTAACACTTCTCCAGTTTCCTCGGCAATCCTCTCATCTTTTGCAACACCAAAATCAGGTTAAGAATTTTATTTTAAGTCCTCCTCTAACCTAAACCTGCATTTTAAGCTGCACCGGGATTCAGTCGCTGTGCCTGGCACGCAGACAGAGGCAGCACAGTCCCACCAAAGATCAGCTCGCCGTAAAGAGCAGGCACACACCGCCACAGCAGGACCTGAAATTTCGAAGGCTATTGCCAGTGAATTAGTTCACTCAAGGATATTCAGATTAAGTCTCCAATTAGCAGCTGTAAACATGTGCAGTGCATCAATGTATCAATAAAGGCTGTTGCCGTTTAGAAAGACCTCCCGCCACCGCTCCGCGGAGGGCTGGCTTCAGGCCAGGGCGATGATGGCTTAACGACAGTGCTACGTGCGGAGCGTGAGGCGATCGCCGATCAAACGCAAACTTTACTCCAGAGTACACTTCGCGGAGACGCTGTGGAAAGAAGAGGGGGAAACCCACGGCTTGCTGCACTGAGACGCTCAAGGCGCTTCTCTGTTCTGGTTCTTACTGGTCTTCCTGCCCCTCCAGCTGCACGCACACACAGGCACACACGCTTGTTTATTTCCCACACTTTGAAAAAAAAACAAAAAAACCCGCAAGCCTGTTTAATTAAATTTTAGGTTTACTTTCACCTGGTCTTGAAGCTCTCTTTCATCACCCGGAAAATTCTTTCAGTCCCCTCCTTTCCCCCAAGAGCCACCACCTGACCGATCTGCACTGCGAGAAAGCATCCCGAGCAATCAATGCAGATAGAGTAAAGCGCCCCTTGTAATGAGTCCCGAGGGGACACGGTGACAAGCACCACCCCCACAGCAAAGCAAATTCGTAAGCGGGTGCAAGCTCATTAAGGAAATCTGTAAGGACCCTGCTTGCATGTTCAAGTTCTCAGCAGGAAATAAAGACATGGTAACCAGTGCTGACATCCTCAGCGGAATATCTTCATCTGTGTGGTAGAAAGATAATTTCATAGCTCCTTAAATATTCTAGCCTTTCATTCTTTGTCAGCGCCTAAGACCCTTTCAGTTCTGCTACTAATCACCCAGAGGATTACACTTCCCCCCACTCCGTAACATCTAAAGAACCACGTATTTTGCCGTTCTTGTGAGTGCATTAATAAAGGTCATGACAGTCAGCCGTGACACAGGCAAACTATGTTTTGCTGGTGTCAAAGTTGCCCAATCTGTCCAACATCCCTTTTTTTAAACTACTATTTATTTTTAGTCCGTGGGGCCAGGGCATGTAAGCAGCTCTGACCGCAAGACTTTTTACAGCACCCCTAACACTTCCCATTTCGCTTCGGAGGCTCACAAAGAGCAGCCCCCGCGGGCAGGATGTGATGAGCCATCAGCTGGAAGCAGACGTGCCAAGGGGGAGGGGAGGCGCCAGCTGTGCATCAGGGTCCCCCCTTGGGGCTACCGCACGGGTGGCCTCGCACACTGCCGCCTCAGCGAAGGCAGTACCACACCGGGGAGATTTTTTGTTTTGTTCCATTTGGCTCGGTGGAGGTCTCTCTGCTGCCAGAGTGGAAGGCAAGGTTCAGACGAGTGCCGTCACACTTGGCAGTTACCCCAAATACGCCTCAAGGGTCCTCCCAAAACTGTCAGAGCCGTCTGGGCTTTCTGAGGCTGCTAAGGCATTAGTGAAATTCGTGAACAGAAAGATGAATGGTTCTTAAGTGTTCATTACCACAGCAACAGCTCCAAATTAAGGCTAATTGATGAGACCAGTTATCTCCTATGTAAACTTTGGAAGGATGCTGTCTCACTCACACCCCCCACCCACCCATCTTTTGTTCCCTCATCACCTTTTCCTGGGACCTCGCCTAGCTAAGCGTACATTTATTCCTGCATAGGATTTTTTGTAATTAAATATTCATAGGTAAAACTCGCTCATAATAAATTACCACCTGAAATTATTTCTGCTATGCTTAAACAACATGTACACTCTCCACCTCCAAGGCTTTGCCTGAATATGAAGTTGCACTGCTCTGACCACACATGTGCATTACAACAGTGCAATCACTTGTGTGTGGGTGCAATTAAAGGTGATGACACAGCATCTTTCCAGGCAGGAAGGGAAACAAGCTATTCAGATTCAAGGCAATTTTGTAATGATACACCTGTCCCACGGTTAGGCAATAAAATGTATTAGCGAAAAAGAAAAGGAAAATAAATCGTAAGTGTTGTAGTGCCTGCCCTGCCCACTATCTACAGAGCTGGTACTTGCGCCAGCAAGATGTATGTAGACACAAACCAGACAACTCTGAATACAGAAAGCACAAATAAACACAGACATGCACACACAGACCACACTGAGCCTAACCTTATATTTGCACACCCTTACGTTTGCACATCTTAAAGCTATTCACAAAACCTCTCAACGTAAACAAGGAAACTTGGTCCTAAACTCAGCTGCAAGGCAAAATCAGACTCTGGATTTGATCAAGGGCTCCTGAATTCCTACTTCTCTTTTTCTACTGGTCAAGCTTCTCCCATGGATTTATGCTGCCACCACCTGACAGAAGAGACCAACCCTACATACTGGCTGCCTGGCAGCTGCTGCCACAGGCTTCAAACTGCAGGCTGGGGCAGTGGCCCTGTACAGGCACACAGCCATGCCCAAAGGGTCCCCTCCCCAGCTTCCCTCCAGCATGCTCACTCCCGTGACTCTGTTTTGCTGCACTCCCCTCTGGGGCTTTACCCAGTCCTTTCCACTGCAAGTGACTGAAGTAATGGCCCTTGGGAGGCCCAGTTCAGAACTTAATGTAATAACTTTTGGCATTTAAGGTAGTTCTTTCAGGAAGCTCAGCAACTACTGAGCAAGAAGGTGGTCTCTCTGGTGTGAGTTCAGGATGTTTCCTGAGGATGCAGAAAGCCTGGAGTGGTCTTTCTGGCTCTGTTCTCTACTTTTTCCTCTTCCTCTCCGAAACCTTTCCTCTCTGGCAGCCAGTGTGACAAAAGAAGCATGTACATGGAGCCACCACAGGGGAGGCTGGGGGAGAGCCAGTCTGGAGATCGGGCAAGAGTTGTCCTTCCAGGGTGCCAGCTGGTTGAGCAGCTAGAAGCAGCAGACTTCATTCTATTCTTTCCCATTCCCTGGGGTGAAGATGAGAAATGATGGCTACACAGGCAGGACAGGCTGTGCTAGGAGTTAGCGTAAGAAACTCCTTGTCTGTAGATGTCTTTGCCAGAGGTGTGGGGCACAAGTGGGAAATGCAGAGGGGGAAGACAGGACAGATAACATGGTGGCAAGTCAGATGTGCAGAGGTATATATGCATATTTAAGTGTGGTGGTGAAGTAGGTACTATGCCTGCCCACAGCTACAGTCACCATTGAGACGACTGGTGTCCACATGGTAATACAGCTCATAATTGTCAGCAATAGCTTCTACAGTTGGTAAGCAGTGAAACAGGCTTTTAACCAAGTGCCCACAAAGACAAAAGTAAACTAAGAAAGAAGAAAATATTGCATTTGTTTCAGTTGCAGACATCTTAGCTAAACAGAAAGGAAAATCAGTCCACTACGTTTTCATCCGTGCCAGTCCATTATCACTGGGAGTGTCAGTCTGGCACCAAGCCTTGAATCGGTTGTGGGAATTAACGAGGCAGGAATTATAAAATATGCAGTTATTTTATTGCTGGAAAGCCCTGCCCACAACTATATATAAAATTAGTTAGATGGGTTCAGAAATTCGGTCGGGAAAATCTTTCACAAGGATGCTTAAAGGGAATTTAGTAATTCAGAAAAACCAGAAAGTTGAAAAAGGTTTGCTATAAAAAAATAGCTTTGCCGCATTTAAAAATAAAAGGCAGCCTGGAGCCCTAGGGAATGTCTGTGCTACACATGGCAGTGGAGTAGGAATTCGGAGAGAGTGCCTTGATTCCTTGTCAGCAGTCTTTCACAGCAGTGCCTTGAAGTGCAGATGGAGGGGCATCACAGGGTAAAGCTCAGGCTGCTCAGTAGCGTACCCACGATTACGGGCAGAGGCAGACCCCTCTCAAAGTCCGTGGCTGGCAGTCCCTCTGAAAGTCCCTCTCAAAGTCCCACTAGATAATGTGCCCCATTGCCATATATATATACATGTATGTATATATATATATTTATATAACTTTATATATATTTATATATTTATATAATATATTTTTTATATACATATATATACACATACATATACACACACACATATATATGTACGTGGCCAGCAGGGCAAGGGAGGGGATTCTGCCCCTTTACTCTGCTCTCATCAGACCCCATATGGAGTACTGTGTGCAGTTCTGGAGCCCCCAGCACAGGAAGGACATGGAAGTGTTGGAGTGGGTCCAG
>VWZE01000054.1:251123-302835 GCA_013396675.1 Eubucco bourcierii
TTCTGCAGCAAGAGCTGATAGCAAATTATCCAGCCACATAATAACAATGTAAATCCGTGTGTATGGAGTTTGTATGGCAAAGTTTTGCTATTGGGGGAACTACATAGGTGGCTTCTGTAAGAAGCTGCTAAAAGCTTCCCCATTGTCTGATAGAGCCAATGCCAACTGGCTCCAAGGCAGACCAGCTGCTGGCCAAGAATGAGCCCATAACGATGCCAGTGGCACCTCTGTGATAATGCATTTAAGAGAAGAACCCTGTGTAGCAGCAATTGTAGCCAGTGAGGAGTGGGAATATGAGAATCACCTCTGCAGGTGCCAAGGCCAGCGAAAAAGGGGGAAAAGGAGGTGCTTAAGACACCAGACCACAGGTTGCCCGTGGCGAAGATCATGGTGAGACAGGCTGTACTCTTGCAGCCCTGCAGCCCATGAAAGGTAACAACAGGGCAGATATCTACCTGCAGCCCATGAAGAGCCCCACTCTGGAGCAGATGGTTGCACTCATATGAATCTGTGACTCTGTGGGAAGCACGCTGGAGCAGGCTCCTGGCAGGCCTTGTCCACTGGTGGACAGAAAGTAGCCCATGCTGAGGCAAATTAGCTGGCAGAACTCGGGGCTCTGTAGGGGACCAACACTGGAGCAGTCTCTTTCTGAAGGACTGCAGCTCATAGAAGGAGTCCATGCTGGAATAGTTTGTGAAGAACTGCATCCCATGAGAAGGACTTACATTGAGGATGTTCATGGAGGATTACCTCCCATAAGAGGGACTCCACACTGGAGTCAGAGAATAGTTAGAGGTGCCTTCCCCCATGAGAAGGCAGAAGCACAAGAAATGAAGTGTGCTGAACTAACCACAACCCCACTGTGCTGGTGGAAGAGAGGAGGAAGAGAAAACTGGGAGTAAAGTTAAGGCTGGGAAGAAGGGAGGGTTGAGGGGAAGGTGTTTTTAAGATTTGGGTTTGTTTCTCATTGTCCTACTCTGATTTGATTGGTAATGAATTCAAATAA
This sequence comes from Eubucco bourcierii, assembly GCA_013396675.1. NCBI lineage: Eukaryota > Metazoa > Chordata > Aves > Piciformes > Ramphastidae > Eubucco > Eubucco bourcierii. The sequence goes on from VWZE01000054.1 coordinate 252,130, forward strand.
TTTCTCCAGGTTGAATCTGCTTTGTCTGTGACAGTAATAGGTGAGTGATCTCTCCCTGCCCCTATCTCCACTCATGAGACTTTCATTGTATCTTCTCTACCCTGTCCAGCTGAGGAGGGGCAGTGGTAGAATGGCTTAGATGGGCACCTAGCACCCCCCTGACAATATTATTATTTGATTGTCATAAGTTAACAGTAGCTATCAATCACACTTGCACAGCTTTCAGCTCATGTTAAGCAAATGCTACACCTTTCCTTTTAAACTTCATCCTGGTAAGTCCTCATCCTGGTGTTCAAATAAAATGAGCATGGCACAGAAATCATTCCAAGGAGAAGTTCTCTGCAAGAAAACTCCGTTCTTAGGTACAGAGGGCAGTTCCCTGTTAAACAGAATAAACTCAATTCTTAGATAGGGAGGAGAGTTCACTGTTAAACAGAATAAAAAATGAAGACTGAGGCTCCCTTCCTAGTCATCAACATGAGCTTAGATGGTAAGTCACTGGAACAGCTTGCCCAGGGAAGTGGTGGAAGCCCCACTGGTTGAAGGAAAGAAGCCAGAGAGTTGTGGTCAATGATATGGAGTCTAGTAATGGTATGGAGTCTAGTTGGAGCCCTGTAACTAGTAGGGTCCCACAGGGCTCAGTACTGGGATCAGTTCTGTTCAATATATTGAGTGCGCTGACAGCAAGTTTGCTGATGGCACCAAATGGGCGGAGTGGCTGCCACACCAGAAGGCTGTCAGAAAGACCTGGACAGGCTGGAGGGGTGGGCAGCAAGAAATGGAATGAAATTCAGCAAGGGCAAGGGTAGAGTCTTGCACCTGGGAAAGAACAACCCCAGGTATCAGTATAGATTGGGGACTCCTCTGTTGGAAGGCAGTGAAGGGGAAAAGGATTTGGGGTTCCTAGTTGATGGGAGATTGACCATGAGCCAGTGATATGCACTCATGGCCAGGAGGGCCAATGCCGTTCTAGGGTATATTAGAAGGGCTGTGGCTAGTGGGCTGAGAGAGGTTCTCCTGCCCCTCCACTCTGCCCTGGTGAGGCCACATCTGGAGTACTGTGTTAAGTTCTGGGCACCCCAGTTCAAGAGGGACATAGAACTGCTTGAGAGTGTCCAGCACAAAGCCACAAAGATGATTAAGGGAATGGAACATCTCTCTTATGAGGATGTTGGAGAGAGCCTTAGGGAGCTGAGGCTCTTCAGCCTGAAGAAAGAGAGACTGAGAGGTGACCTCATTAATGTTTATAAATATGTAAAGGGTGAGTGCCAGGAGGATGGAGCCAGGTTGTGCTTGGTGATGATAGGACAAGGGGTAATGGGTGGAAGTTGAGGCATAGGAAGTTTCATTTAAACAGGAGGAGGAATTTTTTCCCTGCGAGGGTGACAGAACATTGGAACAGGCTGCCCAGGGAGGTTATGGAGTCTCCCTCTCTGAAGACATTCAAAACCCACCTGGAAGTGTTCCTGTGTGATCTGGTATAGGTGATCCTGCTGTGGCACAGGGGTTGGACTGGATGATCTTTCGAGGACCCTTCCAGCCCCTGACATTCTGTGATTCTATGACCTGTTGGAACAACTATCTTGCCTAATTAGTTATAACAGCAAATGGAGTGTAAAAAAAAAAAAAAAATCATAACCAAATCAGGTCACCAGTTATGTAAAATGGTGATTTTAAAAAAGCAGATTGCTTAATTCATATACATCTAAAGCATTCACTTAGTAGACAATGCAGTGTTTCTACAGCTCATCTTGTGGCCAAAGCAAGGTTCCAGTTACTCCTAAATTACTGTCACAGTGGATTAATTGACCTTAATTCATGTTTTTCACCATTTGTCTACAGAGGCTGGTGCTAAATTCTGCCTTTCACTGTCTGACTATGAAACATAAGCATGTCAGGATGCTGGTATGTCCAAGTAAACCATGGTGACCATAATTTACTTTTAAAATGGGGCATCTTGTCCCATAACACTTTGTATTTTTCATGAGAGGTCTTCAGTGCTGCTGCCTTTCCTGCACAGAAATCGTGGTAATTAGGCTCAGTTCAAAACGTCATTCTTAATTAATAAACAGATCGGTCTCCCATTCAAGTTCCTTCATTGCCTTTCTGGGGATTTACAAGTCTGAGGGCAAACAGCCATTTACCACCAAAAAGACAGTGAGGGTTCAATAGCAACCTCAGGGGAAGTCAAGCCTGGAAAATGCAGAGCAACACTGCTTCTGGGAATGTGGGTGCCCAAACCAGATGGGAGCAGCTAATATCTTCAGAGGAGACTGTAGTGAAAACTGTTTCACTATTAATAACTATATCAATTTTGATATCCAGGCAGAGATTGTTAATAACTACGAAAACTGTTTATTAACATTAAATCTCGCCAGAGACCTTATTTACAAGGTTCAAAAACGCACTGTTTGGAAATTTACACATAAAGGGAACAGGTAAGCTGCAACACTTTAAAGGCAATAGCATAAGCAAACATTTTTACTGGCAGAGAAGGTTTGTGTGGTCACTCACACCACTTGCAGTTCATTATCCTGCCTAGCCACTGGATGGACACAGGAAGCTCCTTTCTGCTTAGGGCAGAAGGCAATTAGCGATTACATGAGACTTGAAGTATTTACTCACAAAAATATCACGGGACAATACCCAAAGCCCGTGGTGGGGCTGCTGATGGGGCAGAAGCTGTTAGAGGCTTTGGAGTTTCCTCAGGCTCCTGGGTGCTTCACATAAAGGAGGCAGATGATCTCTGACCTGGCCCTGGCTCTCTTGGCAGCAGGCTCCCATGCGCAGGCAGATGCCTTGCGGTGTGCAGTCTCAGCATGATGTCATGCTGGCTGTGCAGGCCAAATGCATGGAGGCATCAGAGCCTGATCCTGCTCATTGGGGTCCCACACAGCTCAGGATCGATGAGGTAGTAAGCAGGTCTGGATACAATAGCAGAGAGCACAATAGCACCAAGCCCAGCGTGCTACCTGTTCATCCTTTATATCCATTCAGCCCGAGACTGATGGGCCTTTGGACATAGATTAGCCAATCAGGATGGTAGTTTGCCCATATTAGCTGAAGCTGGGGCTTTTGTCCCCTTTCCTGTAGCCACCACCCCCAGCACAGAAGGAGGGAGAGCAGGGGAGCATGCCTGGACAAGCCAGGACATGTACAATCCCACCTTTGGCCTATTTAGGGCTACCATGACAGAGACTCACCCTGACTTTAGTTATTTTGAGCAGATACCAGGTGATTGTCATATCCACAGACTGGAGTAGTTAGGCAGATGTTCAAGGTTTTATAGCTACACTAAGTGAGCTGTTAATTGCTTCATTCTTTAGCAATTTTCAGAGAAAAATATCTCTTTTTGGATGGTATATGGAAGGAAGAGGAAAAACAATCCCAGAACATGTCATGACTAAGCTTGTCTCCCAATTGTGTGGCAGTGAATGGTAACCTGATCTAGTGTGAGGTGCCCCTGCAGGGCAGTTGCAGCTGGGTGATCTTTGAGGCCACTTCAACCTTGCCAATTCTGTGATTCATCTGAGATCTTACCTCTACTGCTGTTCTCTGAATGGTCTGACAATAATAATAATAATAATAATAATAATAATAATAATAATAATAATAATAATAATAATAATAATAATAATAATAATAATAATAATAATAATAATAAAGCAGCAATCCAACAACCAGCCTTAAAATCGTTCCTTTTCTCTCTTGCCTAAGGAAGAAAAACATGTTTATGTTTTGCAAAGCAAGATGATAGCAAACGATCACACCCTCACTTAACTAGGAATTATTGTGTGATTATGCCTTCTGGCTTGGAAGTGAGGAGTCACCTGAGGAGATCTGTGCCCCACTGTGTTGTAATTTGAGAGGCTGATTACAGTGGGTGGGGTTTTTAGGCTTGTTCTAGGTACGAGTCTATCCTGGGGACCAACAAGCCTATCCTTAAGGCCATGTTATATGCCAGCAGCTGCTCTGCCTTTCAAATGTAAGAACAAACTGCCTGGTGAAAAGCCCATTGAAATCTGGCATATGACCTTAGTAAAGTCTCAGGAAAGAACATGCATATTTCTTCTGGCACAGTTATTCCATTTCTACAGGTTAAAATCTCAATACAATCATAGAATGACAGGGGTTGGAAGGGACCTCTCGAGATCAAGCCCAACTCTGCTGCCAAAGCAGGATCACATAGGGCAGGCCACACAGGAACACAGCCAGGCAGGTTTTGAAAGTCTCTAGAGAAGGAGACTCCACAACCTCTGCAGGCAGTCTGCCCCAGTGCTCTGTCACCCTCACAGTAGACATGTTTTTCCTCACGTGGAAACCTCCTGTGATCCAGTTTGTGTCCATTGCCCTTTATCCTATCACAGGACACCACTGAATAGGGCCTGGCTCTTTCTTGATACCCATCTTTCAGATATTTATACACATTAATAAGATTTCCTCTCAGTTTTCTCCAGACTAAGCAGGCCCAGGTCTCTCAACCTTTCCTCATAAGAAAGTTGTTCTTGTTCCTTATCACCCTTGTAGCCTTCCATTGGACTCTCTCTTGTATTTTCCTGACCCTCTTGAACTGTGGAGTCCAGAACTGCATATAATACTTCAGATGTGGTCTCACTAGGGCAAGAGGAGAGGGGAAGAACCTCCCTCGACCTGCTGGACACACTCTTCTTAATGTACCCCAGGACACCATTGGCATTTTTTGTCCATGAGGGCACACTGCTGTCCCATGGATGACTTGCTGTCCACCAGCACTCCCAGGTCCTTCTCCATGAAGTTGCTTTCCATCAGGTCAACCTCTAACCTGCACTGGTACCTGGTGTTATTTATTCCCAGGTATAGGACTCTATACTTACTCTTGAACTTCCTTAGGCTCCCCTTTGCTCAGTCCTCTAGTCTGTCCAGATCTTGCTGAATGGCAGCACAGCCTGCTGGTTTACCAGCCTCTCCTCCCAGTTTCATATCATCAGCTGAGAGTATATTCTACGCCTTCAGCCAGGTTGTTAATGAAGATGTGAACAAGACAGGACCCAGTTCTGACGCCCTGGGGGGCACTGCTAGCTACAGGTCTCCACCTGGACTCTGTGCCATTGTTCATGACCATCTGAGCTCTATTGCTTTGCCAGTTCTCAATCCATCTCACCATCCACTCTTTTAACCTACACTTCTGAGCTTACCTATGAGGAGGTTATGGCAGACAGTGTCAAAAGGTTTGCTAAGGTCAAGGTAGACAACATCCACTGCTCTCCCTGCATCTAGCCATTCAGTCATCCCATCACAGAAGGATATCAGATGAGTTAAACATGACTTCACCTGGTAAATCCATGCTGGCTACTGCTTTACTCCTGATAACCTTCTTTTCTTCCACGTGTTTGGAGATGACCTCCAGAATGAGCTGCTCCATCACTTTTCCAGGGATGGAGGTGACACTGACTCTTCTGTAGTATCCTGGATCTATCTTCTTGTCCCTTTTGAAGACTGGAGTGACACTGGCTTTCCTCCAGTACTCAGGCACCTCTCCTGTTCTCCATGAACTTCAGCTCTCTCAGCACTCGAGGGTGCACCCCACAGCCATAGACCTGCGCATTTATACTTACTGATCATAAAGTAGATTGATTCCTGTTCATTTATTCTTTATGTTTCTGCTATAAGCTCCTATGTCTTTTCCTTGAAATACAGGCAAGATAAAGCAGCATTTTAAAGACCTTATAAGTAAGCTGCTGTTTCAGGAACAAGCTGTCTGAGAGTTTTGTACACTATTAAATATGAGTAGGGGTAATTACAGCATCAGTGATAAGGACAGGATCATTTTCTGGGGAAAAGTGGATCGTTCCATTAATGCCTCCTATCAACAAGAGGCATTTTCGTGCAGACATAAGTGAATTTATAGACTAAACAGCAAAGGACACAGGTAAGATCAGAGTCTCTGTGTGCATACCAACTTAGATACACAATAGCTAAACTATGTATTATTTTGTGCTTTGGGATCCACAGTGATTTTCAAAAGGTCTCCAAGATCAGGGAAAATAAATTTGCTTTGCAGGATGCAATCAACATAACTGCTTGTCTAAGCACAGGAATTATGCTGTGAGAACTTGCTTTACTCTAGTAGAGATGTGTGCACCATGCCCATTTCTACCTGAAACTTGATAGTTTAGCATACTCCCTTCTAGCAGTGCAAACTCCTCCCAGTGGGCCACATCAGAGTAGTTTAAATGGTGACTAAAACTGATACAGCCATGTGATTGCAGTGCTACCCACATTCAACAGCCAAGTGCCTTATAAACTTTTTGGATGCTGGTGTCCATAATTCAAAGTCTCAATGATATTAAAAAAGATTTTAATACAATGAACTGCTACACTCCCACCTCCATTCCCTGTTAGTGAACATGAACTCTCCAGTCAGTGGTGCAGAGATGAAGCCATGGACTGTCTTAGACAGAGGCAAAAAGAACAAGAACAATCAATTGCCCAAAAGCCCAGAGTTGGTCCAGGTCCAACACTAGCATAGATCTGGAGCCCAAAACCTCACTCACATGCCTGGATTTTTATTACTCCACAAGAAACAAAACTCAGCTAAACACTAACCTCTGTCAAATTCCTGAGTCTTGAATCCAAAGTAATGTTTACTGTACTTAAATGTTGAATTAACAACTCTGGTCCTTACTTTCCCAGCCAATGAAAACAGGTATGAGTGAAAAAATGGGGTTCCTGTCTTTTGTCCAGGTCATTCACATGCTTCCAAATCACACAGAATCAGAGTGTTAGAGGTTAAAAGAGACCTCCAAAGGTCATCGAGCCCAGCCTCACTGCCAAAGCAGAATCACCTAGGGCAGGCCACACAGGAATGCATCCAAGTGGTGTTTGAATCATCTTCCATTCCCTCTCCACCAAGTTTTTTGTCAGTCTCCACAACCTAAAAAAAACACAAACACACAAAAAAAGGAAAAAATATCCAAAACAAACAAAACATAAACAAAACAAAATGAGGCCACAATAAAACCAAACCAAACAATAAACCCCAACACCCCACACACACCAATCCACCAAAGTAGTTTCCTGAAAATGAATCATAAGTTTCCTCAAACTCACTATTTTTCTTTTTTCAAACCAGTTGAGTAATTTCCAGTGAGTGGCCTTTATATCCTAACATAACCCCAAAAGGCACCTTTACTCTTCCCAGAAGCATAGGCTGAACACAAGAGCAAAAGGCAGGGTGTGGAGGTGGCAGCGTTCTCACTCCAGTGACATGGTACATGGTAAATTTTGATCTTTTTAAAGCATGCAATTCAACATACCAACAAAACTTATTTAAAGCATATAAAGTGCATTGCACAGCATTTGTATGACATAACTAAGCTTACTGCAATGCCATCATGCAGAAAAGCAGAGGAGTAAATGACTGGATAGGTGTACACTAAGCATACTGTTTAGTGATGTTTATGTGAATGAATGTGTGATACTCAAGAGTGAGCCTGGAGATGAGAAAGCTCCCAGGAGACCTTATTGTGGTCTTCCAGCATCTGAAAGGGGACTTTTTAGAGTGTTGGGTAAGAATAGACTAGGGGGAATGGAGCAAAACTAGAAGGGGATAGATTCAGATTGGATATTAAGAAGAAGTTCTTTACCATGGAGGGTGGTGAGACACTGGAACAGGTTGTCAAAGGAGATGGTAGAAGCCCCGTCCCTGGAGTTTTTTAAGGCCAGGTTGGATGGGGCTCTGAGCAACCCAACCTGGTGTGAGGTGTCCCTGCCCATGGCAGGGGGGTTGGAACTGGCTAATCCTTGAGGTTCCTTCCAACCCTGACAGTTCTGTGATTCTGTGATAGCACAGGAAGGACATGGAAGTGTTGGAGTGGGTCCAGAGGAGGGCCACAAAGATGATCAGAGGGCTGGAGCAGCTCTCCTATGACGACAGGCTACAAGAGTTGGGGCTCTTCAGCCTGGAGAAGGGGAGGCTTCGAGGGGACCTGATAGTAACCTTCCACTATCTGAAGGGGGCCTACAGGAAGGCTGGGGAAGGATTATTTACAAGGTGCTGCAATGACAGAACAAGGGGCAATGGGTTTAAATTGGCAGAGGGGAGATTTAGACTAGATGTTAGGAGGAAGTTCTTTCCAGGGAGGGTGGTGAGGCACTGGCACAGGTTGCCCAGGGAGTTTGTGGCTGCTCCCTCCCTGGAGGTGTTCAAGGCCAGGTTGGAGGAGGCCTTGAGTGAGCTGTACTAGTGGGAGGTGTCCCTGCCTATGGTAGGGGGTTGGAACTAGATGATCCTTGACGTCCCTTCCAACCTTACCATTCTATGATTCTATGATTCTATATACGAGCAACTGAGGGAAAAGACAGCTAAAATAGTTTATAGAAATTAAATTATGTTTTTATGGGGGCGTTGCCCTAGAATAACATTTTGATTTTTTTCTGCTACAAACTCAGTCACAGATATGTAAACTCCAGGTAAGCTTGACATGTGTATCAGAAACCCACCTTTTTTGTTCAGGCACAGACTTGAGCAGTGGGCTGCGTCATGAAGGTTTCAGGTTATGCTCTGCCTATCTTGCCATCTGATAGAATAAGAATGTATGATTACAGTACTTATTTAGGTGATGGGAAGCAGCAGCAACACCCACATTGTAATGTAACAGTGCTTGCTAGGGCCACTCCAGGTCTGCTCTGAACTCGTAGTGCAAACACAGGCTGATGAGCCACCTCTGGGAAAGCAGAAGAGGGGAGGGAGCCAAAGACCTTGCTTGGCAGAAGTCAATAAAACTCAGTGGAGGTAGCCACACTCAATCCAGTGGCTTACAGCCATAGGAAACTGTTGACACTCACCTATTTAAGGGCAGTATTTCACAGGGTGCTTAAGAGTGTGGTAGCACAGCACAGAGGAAGAAACTGAATGTGGCAAGGAATATTATTCCACCAGCCTTTCTCGGAAAGTTGTGCAACATGCTGGCTGCATATTTTCCCAGTTTGTCGCCTGCCACTTAAGGACTCCTCTTGAAAGCTATTCCCTCAAGGATTCTGGATGGAATAATTTAATATCTTTCCTTAAATCCTCTTCTTACAGAAATAAAGGGACAGGAAAGGGTATTTCCAGGAGAAGTTTTGCAAGATCCTGAACTTCCATAATAGGGGGAAAAAACCTGTGAAGAACCCAAGGCTTGAAATGCAGTGTTAGCTTCAAGATTCTAATTAAGGATTAAATATATGAGGCTTAAGTTGGGAAATACAAGGACCAGAAACAGTTATCTGCTTCGGATTTTTTAGCTCACCTGTGACCTCGAGGGGCAAATTTCTGCTATATCTTTCTGCACCTCTGCAACATGTCTGGCAAAGATTTCGACCACAAGGAATTCAAGAGTGGTGAGTGTCTCCTTTGTGTGCTTATATCCCGAGGCCAAGGAAACACCAACAGAACCAGGAAACCCTACTGTGTTGGCTGTGGCAAGTTAGGATGATACACTTGGGAAAGCATCCCCTGAGATGTGTCTTATTATCACGGTCTTTCCTGAAGCGCCTAATGCTATCACAAGGAAAATGGTTAAGTAACAGGACATCTGTTACTGTGTGCAGTTCTGGAGCCCCCAGAACAGGAAGGACATGGAAGTGTTGGAGTGGGTCCAGAGGAGGGCCACGATGATGATCAGAGGGCTGCAGCAGCTCTGCTATGAGGACAGGCTACAAGAGTTGGGGCTCTGCAGCCTGGAGAAGAGAAGGCTTCCAGAAGACCTGATAGTAGCCTTCCAGTATTTGAAGGGGGCCTACAGGAAGGCTGGGATGGGACAATTTACAAGGTCTTGTAATGACAGGACAAGGGCTAATGGGTTTAAACTGGCAGAGGGGAGATTTAGACTGGATGTTAGGAGGAAGATCTTTCCTGTGAGGGTGGTGAGACACTGGCACAGGCTGCCCAGGGAGGTTGTGGCTGCTCCCTCCCTGGAGGTGTTCAAGGCCAGGTTGGACAAGGCCTTGAGTGAGCTGTACTAGTGGGAGGTGTCCCTTCCTATGGCAGGGGGTTGGAACTGGATGATCTTTGAGGTCACTTCCAACCTTAACATTCTATGATTCTATGATTCTATTAGGGTCAGCCTTCTGGGAACAGCAAAGAGGTACTGAAAAAGATGCAGCTGGATGCAATGCGGACAATAAAACACAAGGCAGAACTACTGGAAACAATAGGAGGGAAGATTGTGGCAACCACAGGAAATACAGCCCCAGAGCTACATTTCTGAAGGCATGCAAGCTATTGCCACTAGCACATTGTAATGGAGGAGTGTGGCGGAGCCACACACCAGCCAGGATGGCTAGGGATGAGTTAGAGGACAATGTGAGATGAGATGACCAGCTGATATCAATATGATACATCCAAGGTTGCCTGTTTATTGACTAGGAGTATGCCCTTATTTACTTTTTAACAGACTATGGGGGTTAGTTCATTGCCAGGCAATTGGTCCAGAATGTTAAGGAACAAGCTGAGGGTGGTGAGGCACTGGCAGAGGTTGCTCAGGGAGGTTGTGGCTGCTCCCTCCCTGAAGGTGTTCAAGGCCAGTTTGGAGGAGGCCTTGAGTGAGCTGTACTAGTGGGAGGTGTCCCTGCCTATGGCAGGGGATTGGAACTAGATGATCCTTGAGGTTCCTTCCAACTTTACCGTTCTATGATTCTATGATACTGTAAGTGATAACCATAACAATAGAGAGGAGATGAACTATAGAGACAGTAAAGATGAGCTCTGGGGTGCAGCCTAACAATCACTCAGGCAAGGAAATACTTTATCATGATCATCTGCTCTTGAAGTAAGTTACCATCCCCACCCAAAATGGCAATGCACCCACAGGATGAAAGTGAACTCACAAACTATATGTACCAAAACTCAAAGGAAAAGTAGTCCAGTGTCAGTTTCTTTTTGAGTTGAAGCCATATTATGAGACGCTTCAATTTACTGTTGGCTTTCCACAGATCTACTCCACACCCTCTGTGACTACTTGCCACTTGTTCCCTCCTTTAGCAGCAGTACTGCACTACATTTCATCATCCTAGAAAAGACAAGACAGGCAGGGACAGTTAGTGTCTTGATTGGCATAATAAATATCAACTAGGTGTTTGGAAAAGGGAGAAGTCCATGCTGATAGCTTTGCCAAAGTTTTCCTGAATTACCTAATGCCCTCTCCAGCCCAGGCTGATTGTACTAATGCATTCCCAGCCTCTTGCTACTAACGTGGGAGTTAGTAGCTTGCAGTTGTCTCCTGGCAGATGTGTGAGGATCACAAACTATAGCATCCACAGTCACTTAGGAACTTGGAATGAATGCATAGGTGGACTATAGGCACCCTGTACATTTTGTCACAGAAACCACACAGATCCAAGGACATGGCATGCCCTGAGGTTTCAGTTTCATTGCTGGTTTGTATAACAAACAGGTTCACCAAACTGTGTCTGTGCCTTGCAAACAGCATTCAGAAGCAGTTAAATTTAATTCCTCTCAGATGTTCTCTGCACTTAGGCACAGGCACCTCCAGTGTCCTTCCCATTGCAATGGGGTATATCAAGACCTAACAATGGGAAAGGGCTCAATTACTCATTCTCTATCCATGCAGGTGATGATAGGCTCAAGAATGAGACTGCCAAATAAATTAATAGATTAAACAAACCAAAAGTCAGTGATTGAACCTCAGTTCCCACTGTTACGAGAGCTGGTATGCTGCCAGGCCCACAAGAGCGTGCTTGCTCCCAGAGGTCTGACTGTGGCATTCAGAGTCTTTTTGGCTGCTATGAGAAGAGGCCGCCAGGTTGCTGGAGCCTCAACAAGGGCTGACCCTCTCCTTCCCAGGAGATCTACTTTGAGCCAAGCCTCTCCCTTTTGCCTCCCACCTGAATGTGATCTTCCCAGGGCTGTCTAATCCTGATTTCCCTCACTAGGCCTGATCCTGACCCCTATCTGCAGGTTGACATCTCTGTCTGGCCATATTCCCATCCCCAGTGCTCCCCAGCCTTCTCTGGTTCCTAGGTGATGACATGGTCCTGCCCTGCCCTTCCTGGTTCTGGGGAGCTTCGAGTTCACACAGCACCCTGATGCACCACATGGTCACACTGCTCATGTTTCTAATGAGGCATGGCTGCATCAAGTAAGACTGGTTATCCATAACAAGTAACATTGGTTATCCATATATGGTGCACTTCCACACAGCCACCTGGGGAGAAGAGATGGGACATGGCAGGAGGGCTCAGAACCAGCAACCCTACCAGTAAGATTTTTTGAGTGAACAGAATCAACCAGCTTGTGCCTCAGCAGTTACATTTTTAGCTAACTTCTGGACAGGTTCAGGAAGGCAGAAACATTAACATGTGACATGCTGATACAGGTGTATCTGTTGACAGAATTGTCAGGGTTGGAAGGAACCTCAAGGATTACCCAGTTCCAATCCGCCTGCCATAGGTAGGAACACCTCACACTTGATCAGATTACTTATAGCCACATCCAGCCTGGCCTTAAAAACCTCCAGGGATGTGGCTTTCACCACCTCCCTAGGCAACCTGTTCCAGCGTCTCACCACTCTCGTGATGAAGAACTTCCTAACATCCAATCTGAAATTATCCACTTCTAGTTTTCCTCCATTCCTCCTAGTCCTATCACTACCTGACACCCTAAAAAGTCCCTCACCAGCTTTCTTGCAGGCTCCCTTAGAATGCCATACAATAGCAAGCAGACTGTGACTGGAATAGTACAGCCCAGTGTACATATTTCAAAAGAAAACATAAGAAAGACTGGACCATTCTTAAAGATAATGATGGGAATGGCAGAAAACTTTCTTTACAGGGAGACTGAGGAGACTGTAGTACTTCATGGGGAGAAAAGTCTTTCATTCAGTGTACAAATATACAAAATAATCCAATGGCTAGAGGACAAAGCTTGGATTTCAGATCAGCAGTAAGTGCCACAGCAAGGAGAATAACTAACCGAATCCAGCAACCAGTTGTCCTCCTTTTGAGGTACATAAACCAGCATGAGGGACTTTTCAGAGTGCTTTCTTCACCTAACCTAGAGACTATGAAGCACCACTGTAAATGTTCAGTCACATGTGGGCAGAGAAGATACCTCCAATGGGCTTATCCAGATGTCAATCTACAGCTCTTAAATATTTTTTTCACAAGAAAAGATTTTTTTTTTTCCCCAGGACTAAATAAATATCTTTTACCAAACTGGGGTAAGGGTATTAGAAAGTACAATGCCCTTGATCCTAGTTTAAGAAAGAAAAACAGAAGAGATGAGCAACAGAATATCATCTTTCTCCTTTATTTAGCATCAATGAGACTACATCTGAGATTCTGTATCCCGCTTTGGGTTTCCCAGTACAAGAAAGGCACAGGTATACTGGAGATAGAATGGGGCCTGTGAGGAAAGGCTGAGGCTGTTTACCCTGCAGTTTTGGGGAGATCACATCAGTGCATACAAATACCTGTATGGAGGATGTGAAGAGGATGGCATCAGGCTCTTTTCAGTAGTGGCAGGACTATAGACAGCAGGTACAAACTGAAACACAGATGGCTCCATCTGAATATCACAAAACATTATTTTCTATGAGAGAGATTGAGCACTGGCACAGGCTGACCAGAGAGGTTATGGAATCTCCATCACTGGAGATATTCGAAACTCATGTGGCCATATCCCACACACAGCTCTAGGTGACCCTGATTTAGCATGGGGTTGGGCTAGATGAGCTTCAGAGGTCCCTTCCAAACTCAAACACTCTATGGTTCTGAGAATCTGAGAGGAGGCAAGACTGAGTAGATAATGAAACAGTGAAACACACTTGTAGCCCCACTTGTTGCTTGTGTATATTTTTGAAAATGGCATTCCATGACTATTGTTAACTTGTATTGTAGATGTTTTTTTCTCTCTGGTCTGTGGAGCCAGACTTTGATCTGAATTTTATCAGTAGAGTCTGAAGCCAGATTACTCCAAAGAACTATGTTCTGGTGTCCTTCTGGTAGTCAAAGATCCACCTTTTGATAGAATGTCAATTAGGCCCTGGGGAGAGATTGAAACAGAGCCTATATGAAATGTCCACCCAGTCTCTGCCAAACCTCTTTCTAGGGGTAAAAGTACTAACACCTTAAAATATACTAAATCATTCAATGTAGAACCGGTCAGTCTCTGCCAAACCTCTTTTCTAGGGGAAAAGGTACTAACACCTTAAAATATGCTAAATCATTCAATGTAGATCCAGTCAGTCTCTGCCAAACCTCTTTTCTAGGGGAAAAGGTACTAACACCTTAAAATATATGAACTCATTTAACGTAGAACCAGTCAGTCTCTGCCAAACCTCTTTTCTAGGGGAAAAGGTACTAACACCTTAAAATATATTAAATCATTCAATGTAGAACCAGCCAGTCTCTGCCAAACCTCTTTTCTAGGGGAAAAAGTAATAACACCTCAAAATATATTAAATCATTCAATGTAGAACATAAGGCCCTGTTCTAACACTAAAAGAGTTAAGCCTTCTGTTCTGTTAAATTACCCAAAGTGCTGTTACTATTTCCTCCTTGCTTGCCAGTGTGGTTTCCTCTGTAGTAGCATCTGTGACACCATAGAATTTTTCAAGGCCTCATGTCAGAAGAGAATGTTGGTTTATCAGGCAGTTTAGGGAATAATGTGATTTTCATCCATGTGTGTGTGTGTATCTGTGTCTGTTAAGCAGCTTGAATCCTCCTCACGTCCCCATGAATCTTGTGTAGTAGCAGTTCTGGAATGCAAAAATCATCCAGGGAATTACTCATCACTAAGTTTAGCATTAAAGAGCTAATAGCTTCAGTATGCTGTATTGTTTAGATGTGATGTTAAATTCAGAGTTTAGATTTGGGTTCTTTTCTCTGGAGCGAATCTAAACACAGTTAGGGGTGCAAGTCCCATTTCTGACTGGTCTGTATTGGACCCTGGAAGCAGGATCCTAGAAAGTGCACAACAATTTCTTTAGTGGAGCAGTAGCTTGGGCAAGAAAGAAAGAAGCATTTCTAATTCTCTAATCACTAAAATATTATCTGTCACTAGAAGAAGTAGTGTTAAAAAGCAGCACTGGCTTTATGGGAAAGCAGATTCACTGAATTCATCAGAAATGCAGAACTTGAATGTAAATTAAATTCCCACATGCCCAAAAGAGCCATCTTATGCAAACTGGTTTATATAAATGTAAAAAATGCAAAATATCTAGATGGTTGTAGTTCTCTAAAATCAAATATGCCTCACTTTAATACAGTTTTATTAATTATTGTATCTAGAATTTACTTACCAACCCACATTAATGACTTTCTGCCTTTGTCCAACCCTTTTTAATCTCCTGACCTATTTTCAATGGATAAGAAATTGCCTTTTGGTCATATTCCCATATCACTGAAGTGGCTGATGATTTCAGCCAGAATTCTGTGAGGGCAGAGTACAAGAGCTGTAATCTGCTGCGAATGGCTACAGCTATGGCCTACAAAGACTTTGAAGTAAAGCCTGATTTGTGCAATTTGCTAGGTTAAAGAAATAAAAAGTGATTACTGTCAGTGGAACAAGCTAGTCACCACTGGCAAACTAAAAGTGAAAATAATGATTTTTAACTGTATTTATGCATCTGGGGTAAAAGACAGTTAAATTAATAACAGCAAAATTACTCACAGTGTTCTACGACCTGTGCCAGATTCCAGTACTGAAAACAGTTTATCAACAAATGTTGTAAAATCCATCTGCTTTCTTTTAACCAGCCTTGGTAAACTCATCAGAATAGTCAAAGATGATGATGTGAAGATAACCTGATCATCCGAGAGTTACAGCGAGTGGTTCTCATAATACAAGAGCACACTCTTGCCAGATCAGCTGATAATTTAAACATCTTCTCTTAGGTGATCTGAGAAGGTAATACAGAAACACAACTCCCCTCCCAGAAATCAGAGTCCCCAGGAGGGGCTCCCAACCACCCTTCTACCTTCTCCTCACCCCTCTGCCTTACCCCAGGGTTTGCCTTACACGCAAGGTGAGTTTGGAGGATCAGCCAGGGGCGTTAGAAGCAGAAGTGGTTAGTTAGATTATTCAGCAGAGAGGCCAGAAGCTCCCAGAGAGGGACTGAGACTCTGGGAGTGTCATATCTACGTTTGTGTTCTTCTATGTGATTCTTATACATCTCAGCAAGCCTATCAGTGAAGTAGACATCACCATTGTTTGCTTTTTACAGTCTATAATTCTCTCCATTAAAATATTCCAATTAGCCTCAAACCAGCACGCCTCTGAACTCCAGATTCCTATCAGTAACATCCTTCTCCCTCCTGCCAGCTGCTACCTGGCAATAGTCTCCTCTGGGCAAAAAACAGTTCAGCCAAACCACTTAAATGTTGAAGCCACTGAGCCTGGTGGCTTTACCTTCTTGCTTTACAGGAGGGAGGGAGCAACTGCACACTGTTTTGAGGGAACAGCGGTGAAGTTCTCCACTACTCACAGCACCTGGTCTCCTGCTGCTGCTCACAACTGCCAGCAATCTGTTTACAGGCCTTTCAAGGGTGAATGTCCTAAACTATTTGAAATACAAACATTTAGACAGGTTTTGTGGTACCCATAGGTTATCTGTAATTTTGCTTTTGTGAGTTACCCGGTATTATTTTGGGCAATGGAAAGTGTGCTTCTCATGCACCTGCTCCATCACCATCCTGCCATAGCCCCTGCAGTCATGGGCAGTCCCTCCTCATCCATCCAGATTGGGCAGTAAAAGGAGAAAGGATTTTGCTCCGATATCTAAAATTCTGCACTAAGCACTCAGCTAGGGCTAAGAGATGTCATTTACAAATGCAGATATTGCAAGAGTCGAAGCAAAAATATCAACCGGTAAAAAAACTCTTACATAATATCTCTCCGTGCTAAAGGGAATTTTCATGATGAGACAGTCATGAGCTTTCCACAAGCTGATTTAAAAATTTTATGTTTTTAAAGCTGGTGGTTTGTTTGGAAAAATTGTTTGGTATGGGTTTAATATTACAGAATCATAGAATCATAGAATAAGGTTGGAAGGGACCTCAAGGATCATCTAGTTCCAACCCCCTGCCATAGGCAGGGACACCTCCCACTAGTACAGCTCACTCAAGGCCTCCTCCAACCTGGCCTTGAACACCTCCAGGGAGGGAGCAGCCACGACCTCCCTGGGCAACCTGTTCCAGTGCCACACCACCCTCAATGGAAAGAACTTCCTCCTAATATCCAGTCTAAATCTCCCCTCTGCCAGTTTAAACCCATTGCCCCTTGTCCTGGCATTACAAGACCTTGTCAATTGTTCCTCCCCAGCCTTCCTGTAGGCTCCCTTCAGATACTGGAAGGCTACTATCAGGTCTCCTCAAAGCCTTTTCTTCTCCAGGCTGTTGGAGCGGGTTCAGAGGAGTGCCACAAAGATGCTCAGAGGGCTGGAGCAGCTCTGCTATGAGGACAGGCTATGAGAGTTGGCCCTCATCCCCAAATGTCTCAACCTGACCTCATAGCAGAGCTACTCCAGCTCTCTCTATATTAAATATATATATATATCTTATACCAAGAACTTAAAAATCTGTATATGAGAAAGACAAGTTTTCCTACCTCTACTATTTAATTTATGCTGAGAACAGTTACAGCTAAGTAAGGAAGATGAGAAGGAAATAATGTAGGTCTTCCAGTGTAATACATCTGCCTTATCATTCCTTTCTCTAAGTAGATTAGACAGACATGGTGCAGAACGTGAATCTCTATTGACAGATAAGCGTAAGTATAATATGGCAGTGAAACTGGGAACTTAAGCATTTCTAAAGAGATTACCCAGTATTTAATGCAGGATATTTTTAACAATTAAAAACTCTATGAAGTCCATTTTGCTGAAGATGCTGTCATTTCCTGCTGGGAAGATGTCCTGCATTTTGTTGTTTTATGGCCACTGTTGCTATTCTACCGTTCTGCAGAAAAAGAAAAAAAAAAAAAAATCAACTGCAGAATTGTTCTTTTCTTTTCATGGTAAGGACAAAATAAGCTTTCCACACTAAATTAAGATAGATTAAGCTTGTATATTTTAAAATAAAATAAAAAGCATTCCCTTCTGATGCTATCTGAAAACAGCAGCAGGCTGCACCAACTATTACCATTTCTTTTACATTTAACAGATTGCATGTATAGCAAACACAGCCTACAATACCAGTTTAAATCAGCTGTATTGTACACTGAAATGAGAAGCAAGAAGCACATAAAGGAACAGAAAGCCAAAAAAGCAAAAAAAATAAAAGCCCACAAACTGCATTCTAATGTGACAAGAAAAGATTAGGCTTTATGATGATAAAGACCAAGCAGAATACGAATACTAGCAACTCTTTCAGTAAATGTGCGCTATGAATACAACAGTTTTGGGCATAACACACAAGCTGCTTTATAATGACAAAATTTCTTACACCCTCCAGGTGAATTTGATACTAAAATACATTTCTATCAACTGTGGTTCTTGTAAAAACTGAGATAATCATCACTACTCTTTTAATTACTAGCTGAGACTTCAGGAGTCACCCTGTGTTGCTAATGGCACCTAGTTGATGTCTTTGTTCCTTCCACACAGCTCAAGTCGCATGAGGATAACACCGACCTTATTTCAAGGAAGAATTATTCATGTCACTTCTTTTAGTTACAGAGGTTGTTCACCCAGTCATGCCTGACTGAAATAGAAAGGATGGATTTACAAATTCAGTGCCAGACACGCTGAGTCGACAAAGTACTTTATTTAATCTGTAAAATTAGTTCCAGAGTTACAAAAGGCAGAGGAAGAGGCAGATACAGCAGGTCCATTGGAAGAACTCTAATATCATTTAGGATCTCAAACACTCCTCTGTCAACGTCCATGGTCTCTTCTCCTCCATAGATTTTTCTCTCTTGGTCCCTAATATACTCCACATGTCTGCCTAGCCGCACTGCTCCATTAGACACTTCTTTCTTTCCACTATCACCTCTGCATTACCATCTCTCACACAGCCCAGACTTTCAGCTCTCTCAGGTCCTCAGTTTTCTCACTGAACAAAACCTCCAAAACTCCTGACATTCTTGAAGATGCCCTCATAGCATTGCTCTCTGAAATGTACGCTTACTCCCCACCCTCTAGTCACAAACATTCTTTACTTTAAGCTCCAAGCAAAGGAGATAGAAGTTCAGATGTGTTAAGGAAACCTATGTTTAAGCAGAGAATTAAATTCAAGGTATCTACAGTCTTCACAAGAGGACATGCTTCATGTTTTCCAAGTCTCTTTTCCATCTTTCTTAAGTTCATTTACTGCAGAGAACTTAGCCAGGTGTCGTGGGTTTAAAGAGCCGACAGAGTAAAGCTCTCAAACGAATTGGAGAAAAAACAGAATTGTATTTGGAGAGAGAGTTACAGACAGAAATTACAAAGCAGATACATAAGCCATTAGCGAACCCTCTGAATTTCCCCCCAACCCAAAACTAAATCTACAATCCTCAGTGCTCCAGTCCTCCCCTCGCCCCATGCCACTGCCATTCTCCAGAGGCCTAAGCACAGTCTCTGGAGGCCCCAAACAAGACCTAGCCTTACATGTTTATCATGATAAGGCAGCTCCTGCCTGGTGCAAGGCTGGAGGAGGAGGAAAGGAGAACAAGCTGGACTTGCCATGAGCTTATGAAAAGATAGCAGAATTATGGGATTGAATAACAATCTTCCAGTCCCTGGAGGACTCTTTTTAACCTTATAGTTCCCAACCTGGGACACCAGAGAAAGTACTTGTGAAATAAATGATCCAAATTATAAAAAGTCCAAATCTCTTCAGTTCTGAGTGTTAAATGAAAGATATCTCTGTCTGAAAGGTAATAAATTCTTCTTACACTTGGGATACAGGATTTGTGATAACTCAGGCTATAAACTCCTAAATCCTTGCTTAAATACAGTCCTAGGAGAAGAAACTATATTAACTTACTTTCCTTTTGAGTAAGAGTACCCATGCAGGAGGATAAACAATGTTTGACCTCCACACTTCAGGTTATGATTCAGAGTAGTCAAATATTCCCATATACAGGAGCTTCAATGGATTTTTCATGCAAGTACCTGCCCAGTTAAGCCCTCTTCAGCTTTAGAGGTGTGCTTTCCATCATAAGGCACCTTATTTTGTAGATACATTTTCTGTGTTGTCCACTTTCAGTAAGATATGCTATGGGGCACAGCACTGTGTGCCAGTCATCTTAATGTTCATGAGATGACTCATGAAGGCTAACAAATGACAAGAACTGTTTGTTGTGCCACACACACCATCACTTGTTTGGACATCCCAGTAGCCAGTCCTTCTATTTAAATTTTAGTCCAATGTGACTGCTGTTTTCTGCAGTGATAGGTAAGCAGCAACAGGTAACAGCTACCTTGTGACAAGCTCATCGTGAGAACCCAAGCAATGAAAGAATTAGCAGTGGTGGTTTTCTTTTATTGTCACATTCATATTTGTGTAGTAAGCAGTTAAGCTGAGAAAGCAGCAGCATTTCATTTATCTGTTTTCTTTCTTTCATGTAAGTGTATCCATTTCTATGTTCATTCCATTAACATGGTACTAATTGTGAGACTGAGATTTTCTTTCAAACAGAGCTCTGCCTCACTGACTTTATTTGAGCTATACTAAAAAAACAAGGATGTGAGTTATGAATGGTCTTGTCACAGACATTACCTTTCTTCTAGTGGCTTTGTGAGTTCAGTGTGGGCTATTTACATATAGCTTTTGGAATTACAGAAATAAGAGCAAGGCAGGACAGGACCTCAGGAGGTCACCCGTTGCCTCTCCCTGCTGCAGGGCAGACTGAATGGCTAAACCACAGCTAAACAGATCTGAGTTCACCCTAGTTGTTAACATCTGACCCATGTCCACACAATAGCTGCTGGAGGCTGTTTACCTCAGCTTCAAGATCTGATCTATTAGTAGATTTGGCGACTTATAGTAGATGATGTGATCCATGCCACGCATTGCATGTATAGCTCTTCTCATTCCATGCATTTACTCTCCCCCTTCACAATGTTCTGTGTCCTCTGCAGGTCTGAAAACCTACACGTCCCACTCAAAAGGGCATTTCCATTCTCCCTCTACCCAACGTGGTGATGTGCAAATAATTTACATCAGCATCTATGTTCTCTGGTAAATCGCCTGCTTTCACAACCCAGAGCAGGTATAAATAGCAGCACGTGATAGTACATCTTGACAAAGCTATAAGACTTCCCAGGAAACTGATTGCCCAAGTGAAAATCCAGGAAAAAAGGCAAAACTAAAAAACTAAAAACCCCCAGCCTTGGGGCTGTTTGGGGTTGTTGTGGCCAAAGTGTAGAATCCTGCACTTAGCCTTGTTCAGTCTCATCCCATTGGCCTCTGCCCACCCATTCAGCCTGTCCAGGTCCCTCTGCAGAGCGCTACTACCCTCCAACAGATCCACACCTGATCCTAACTTGGTGTCATCTGCAAACTTACTGACGCTGTACTCAATCCTCTGGTCCAGATCATCAATAAAGACCTCTTTCCCCTCCCAGCCTAGTTTTAAGCCCTAAATGTATAGCACTAGGGAATTCTATACTTTAAAACCTTGTGTGGATTCTTGTTGTGTTTTGGAGTTTGGTTTCAGTTGGTTTTGTTGAGGTTTTTTTTGCCCCATTTGGGTGGGAGCTGTCTTGTGCAACATGCTTCAAGGAGACCTTAGAGTAGCCTTCCAGCATCTGAAGGGGGCCTACAGGAAGGCTGGGGAGGGACTATTGACAAGGTCTTGTAACGACAGGACAAGGGGCAATGGGTTTGAACTGGCAGAGGGGAGATTTAGACTGGATGTTAGGAGGAAGTTTGCAGTGAGGGTGGTGAGACACTGGCACAGGTTGCCCAGGGAGGTTGTGGTTGTTCCCTCCCTGGAGGTGTTCAAGGCCAGTTTGAACGAGGTCTTGAGTGAGCTGTGCTAGTGGGAGGTGTCCCTGCCTATGGCAGGGGGTTGGAACTAGATGATCCTTGAGGTCCCTTCCAACCTTACCATTCTACTCATTATAACCAACAGTTAACCCTAACTAGGGTAAACCCAGGGAGAAGAGATTGATGATTTAGGGTAACCAGAAAAGGCACAGATCTGAAGTATAACGACGTATTTTGAGTGCTCCAAGACACAATCTTTTAGTCTTTCAGAAATTAGGCGCTTCAACTCTCTGTGTGGTAAGGAAAAAAAAATAACCATAGAATCATATAGGTTGGAAAATAACTCTAACATCACTGAGTCCAGCTGTGAATCTAACACTGCCAAGTCCACCACTAATCCACACTAACCTTGCTGTGTGCTTATAAAGGAAAACCTCAGAGCCTCCTTGACTGAACTTGTACTCACGTGCCCTCAAACTTGTACAACCTTTCTCTGTATAGAACATGCCTCACAATAAATGTCAGGCATGAAGCCTGAAATAGAAACTTAGAGTGATTCAATGACCAAAATACTAATTTCCGTATGTAAGTCTCAGGCAAAAAGTCCAGAACTATAGCCCATATCCATCTCAGGATGGTGTCTTATGCTATGTCCCAGAATAGGACAACATAGTAGATTCACAAGACAAAAACAGTTTCATTGTCAATTGGGTCTGAAAAACATAGGGACAGATCTTCAGTCACTGAAATAACTGATGTGCACACCTATGAACAAAGTTGCTCCTGAGTGCAAAGTTGCTCTGTGTCTCCAGCAACAAGACTAAAATTTGATGTGTCAAAGCCAAAAATGCATTGGGTGATGTATCAGCAGCAGTTAATTCTCAGAACTCCAACTCTGAACAGTTAAGTCATATTAAAGCTATTTCCAAGAATACTCATAGATGGCAGACATATCTAATTGCCTGTTGGCATGAGGACGTGCAAAGGAGCAGGTTTCCTGCTCTTCATCATCATAAAATGACTGAGACAACACCCCAGATTCCAGTGATAAACCCTGAATGGATGCAAACGTAGGATTTCATCGGTAGGAATCATCCAACCAAGCAAATCCTGACTCTTCACTCAGTGCTTTCAGATTTTTTTAGGCAAAATTCCTGTTTATGTGACTACTTTCACAAAGGAAGGTCATAAGTGTAAAAGTCCCTGCTCCTAAAGACAGATCTTGGCCTTTGAGTCCATATTTATCAGAAAGCTGATAGGTAACAGATGCTATAACACAGGTGACTGAAGAAGACATTTGTTGGCAAAAGAAATTAAAAGGAATGAAGTAGCTTTATGAATCAAAACCCAGGAGGCCTACTGGAGAATTGATGTTTTCATTATTGAACACTTCTGCTAAAAGGAACATTAACATGCAACCTGCACGAGAACAGGTGCAGGTGCTAAATTCTTTGTTACTCAGAGATCAATTAACTTTGTTAGGACTGCTTCTAAAAATGGTAATTTTAGATGATTTAGGAAATCTTAGCTTAGGAGAAATACTTAAACTGNGAGGTGTTTGTCCAGTTAAGCACATGTAGAGCGGCTCTCAGAAGTCAAAAGGGAATGGAACTTGCTGAAAGTATGTTTAACAGCTGCTTTGGGAATAGAACTGTGATTTCATCTGATACCAGTGGAAGTCTTAATCAATGCTAATTTTCCTTGTTCTTCAGCTTTTTATCTATGTACAAGGACCTATATACTTGTCATAGCAGTACATCTTTTAGAAGGGAGGCTGGAGCAGTGGTTCCAGAGTGTTAGAGTCTAGTAAAAACTGAGGCTTGTGCAGAAAGGGGTTCATAGAATCATGGAATGGTAAGGGTGGAAGGGACCTCAAAGATCACCTAGTTCCAACCCCCTGCCATAGGCAGGGACACCTGTTACATGTTACTCAAGGCCTCATCCAACCTGGCCTTGAACACCTTGTGTTTTTTCAGAAAGAAAGGATGTGGTAGCACAGTGTTTGCAGAGGGTACTCAGCTTGAGAATGATACAGGCAGAAGTCACTATGCCTATGCATAGTGCATATGCAGTTTGACTGAAGGTATACAGATTGATGGACCAAGATTACACTTCCTCTTTGGATGTACCTGTCTCCCAGGTTGTAGATGTCTCTAACACCAGATCTTCTAGCCTTGCTTTGTTCAGGTCTCAACAATAAGCATTTGAAACTGCCTACAGCATCCAGCCACTCATTTTATATAATGACTCAGTGTTGCAAGCTGACAGAGCTTATCCAGACTTTGCAAGAGCGGAAAGCGGGTTTTGGTTTTGGTTTTATTTTTATAGACAAGACTTTTTATATTAACATCTAATATCTAACCCCTTGCTCGTGGATCTCTGTTCAGAGTCCATGGATCATTCACTTCACAGATCTCACTGCAGGGTGCTTCAGTTTTGAAAATTGCAGTTCCCACAGTGATTCTATTCCTAGCATGTGAACAGCACAGCCACAGCATTCTTCCTGGGGGACATCCCTGTGAGCATGTGATGTTTTAAAGCAAAGGCAGAGACCTAAGAACTATGATCAAGTGATCAGATGTGAACTTACAAGATTGTTACTAAGAGGAAATATGATGCAGGAAAGCAATCTGCTGATTTTAGGATTGTGACATTTATGTTGCAAGGCAAAACTCTGCACAACCAGGCATCGGAAAACACAGGCTCAGTGGGAGTTATGCTACATGTGTCTAACCATTTACCTCCTTATTCCACTGCAATAATTACCTTACCCAGGGACAGGCCTCCTGGAAGCATATGCAGGCTTTCTCTGATAGACTGCTGATATTCATGCAGAAAAGCAAGACCACCAAACCTTTGTACTTGTCAATATTTGCACTCCAGCAGCTGGTGACTAACGGCTTAGCACATTGATTGTCACCACCCTCCCCCTGTCTTCCAGGAAAAGTAAGATCCCATTTCTCAACTCAGATGATTAGGAAAATATTGAACAATACAGCTCAGCTTCAGTCTCCAAAATAAATATTATTTATTCTTACCAAGTCCTTTACATCCAAATATATCCTAGGCTTTTATTAAAAGCAAAAATAAAATTTAAAAAAAAAACAAAAACAAAACAAACCCACCAAACCCTCAAACTACCAGCAACAAACCCAGCAAGGATAGAGATGTCTATTTTGGAGGTAAAGCCTTACTGTTTTGCCTGATTTCACACAGTAAGTTTCTACTTGATCTGGTTCCAGAGCTCAATATTTCCAGACTCAGATTTCACAGTATCACAGTATTACCAAGGTTGGAAGAGACCTCAAAGATCATCAAGTCCAACCCATCACCACAGACCTCAAGACTAGACCATGGCACCAAGTGCCACGTCCAAACCTGCCTTGAACACCTCCAGGAATGGTGACTCCACCACCTCCCTGGGCAGCCCATTCCAGTAGCCAATGACTCTCTCAGTCAAGAACTTTCCCCTCACCTCCAGCCTAAACTTCCCCTGGCATAGTTTGAAACTGTGTCCTCTTGTTCTGGTGCTGGTTGCCTGAGAGAAGAAAGTAACCTCCTCCTGGCTACAACCACCCTTCAGGTAGTTAAACCTTGTCTGCTAGATACTACAACCTACTTAGTACTTCCCCACCCAACCCTTGCCCGTAGGTGTTTTCTTGCAACCATTTCTTAGCAGTGATGTGGAGGGGAAGTTCAAGCAGCATGATTTGTAGTGAAGCATCACCTCCTGCATCTCTAAGTAGCATTGCAGCAACATACAGGAGCTGACTGCCACCACTTCCACTGATGTAAAAACAAAATTTATCCTGTGCAGGAGCACGGTCAGCACAGGCATAGTTCTGCAAAACAGCCCGCAAAGGGTCAAAGATCCTCTGACTGCTGAGATCAGATCTACTCTTCTCACCCACTGAGCTTGGCATATATCATTGCTGATCATTTTACTCCTCCTGTTTATGAAACTGGTTGATTTTATTCTATGATTCTATGATTTGGCTTCTTTCCTTTCCCTATTATTTTTTTAAGGATTTGCCATGGAAATTGCTTACAGATTTCTGAGAAAGATAACACCTGTGAGTGCCTGTGTGATTTACTCTAGGTGATCCTGGTCTAGCAGTGTTAGACTAGATAATCTTCAGAAGTCCCTTCCAGCTCCCACCATTTTGTAATAGCAGCCACAACCCTCAGTGGACCACAAAAACACTACCATTCCTAACATTGAGGGTTGGAACTAGATGATCTTTAAGATCTCTTCCAACTCAAACCATTCTATGATTCTAATGTTAGGTCTATGGCTTTAAAGATCATAGAATGATAAGGTTGGAAGTGACCTCAAAGATCATCTAGTTCCAACCCCCTGCCATAGGCAGGGACACCTCCCACTAGTACAGGTCACTCAAGGCCTCCTCCAACCTGGCCTTGAACACCTCCAGGGAGGGAACAGCCACAACCTCCCTGGGCAACCTGTGCCAGTGCCTCACCACCCTCACTGCAAAGAACTCCCTCCTGACATCCAGTCTAAATCTTCCCTCTGCCAGCTTAAACCCATTGCCCCTTGTCCTGTCGTTGCAGGATCTTGTAAATAATCCCTCCCCAGCCTTCCTGTAGGCCCCCTTCAGATACTGGAAGGCTACTACAAGGTCTCCTCAAAGCCTTCTCTTCTCCAGGTTGCAGAGCCCCAACTCTTTCAGCCTGTCCTCATAGCAGAGCTGCTCCAGCCCTCTGAGCATCTTTGTTGCCCTCCTCTGGACCTGTTCCAACACTTCCATGTCCTTCCTGTGCTGGGGGCTCCAGAACTGCACACAAGATGTCTATCTTAAACTAGAAGCAGCAACATTTAGCTAAAAGTCCTCTGCAGGAACTGCAGAATTCCTGACAGGGAGCAGAATGAAACAACCAAGTAATGCAAAGTGGCAGAAAGCTGTTGGTCAGGCTCCAAGATGATAGGATACTTCTGTAAAATCAAAAAATACATGACCACTTCAGCTATTACAACATATTGCCAAAGCAAACCACAATTATTTATTCAGATGATGTTCCTTGGCTTTCCTTGCAGGAAAACTGCCAGAAAATAAATTAAGTATTCACTGAATCGACAACCCAGAAACAAAACCGAACAGAAGTTCTGAAGTCAGAATGTGCAACACACTTCATTTAACTAAGCAATATAGTTAAAGAATTATTTCCCTTTCCTTCACTGAGATTGCTTCTTAACATTTAAAATTTACCAGGCTTATTGAGAAAGAAAATGATTAAATAGTGAATTGTGCCACCAACAAGTAAAAAAAAAACCCAAAACCCCCAAATCTTTTTATTTCCATTTATGACAAATACTTTCTTCTCCATTTTCTTATCAGTGCTACTTGGCCAGTTTAGTTTTTAGTGATTTTGCAACCTGTTGTATTCTACACAGGGGACAATGAGGTTGCCCATTACCTCTTAGCTGTCTGTGGGGTTGTTTCATTAAATATGTACCTAAGAGCCTGGGTTGTGGGTGCAATAGATGTGAATGAGGGCAGTGTTTTGAGGTTCATCAGCCATCATCAATGTGGAAACATACAACATCAAAAGCCGGGCAGCTTGAGGCATGAGCTCTGGATGCTAACAAGTGTTGCCTTGTATGGATTAGATGACCTTTGGAGGTTCCTTCCAACCCAAGCAATTCTATGATTCTATGGGAAATTTATGACAGTGCTCTAAGGCTGACTTGCCTAGGGCAAACTTCTTGGAAAAGGGCACCAGTGGAAACCAAGTCTCTTGTACTTTGCTTTCAGGATCTATCAGCTTTGTCAGAATTCAAGAAAGAAGTACAAGGGAGGCTGTAGGAAGGGTGGAATGGTAGTGGCAACAACCATGAGAAGCCAAGAGGGGAGGGTCACATTAAGGAAAGCATATGGTATATCAGGATGTTAAGACTTGAGAGCCCCTGACATGCCTGCTTTTAACCACCTGGTGTGTGTTGCTCTATACTTGAAGCAAAATAATCACTGAAACAGAAAGGTTGTATGCCCAGTTGCTCTAAGAGTAACAGCTGTAGCATTTAAACACTTTCTGGCTAAAGTTTTATAACTGATACTTCTGACAGGACAACTTCTTTCTTAATGCCTTAGCCCTGACTAATGCAAAGAAGTTAAATTACAATGTACCCTGTCTACAGTTTATGTGCTAGTTAAGTAGTTTGTCTCATATATACAGAAACAGTGACATAACTCTCTCTCCCTACCTTTTGCCCAAGGAGGTATATATATATATCTTTGATACACTTGATTAAACCATGAACATGATTTTCAATAACTGGTGTCAAAGGAAACTCACAAAACTGTCTCATTAAACTTGACTAACATTTGGGTCTAAACCACTCCAAATGAAGTGTGAGCCAATTTCTTTATAAAAGACCTACTAACAATGAGAGAAAACATGAATAGAAAAGTTTTGAAGAACTCTAACTTGCTTTCTGTTGCTAAGGGATACACTTCCTTGGTATATCCCCTTGTTTTCAGCAAGCCTGACTCACTAGAGGTCTGACTTCCAGCAAATAATGAAAGTCCAGCACTGTTAAAAACAATGTAAGAGGAGGTAAAACCAAAATAAAATAACATGTAAATAAAACATTACTTTATACTTCCAATTTCAGACATTAGGTAGGGTGCTTTACTACTGAAGTGCTCTCTATAGGCTACATAATGTACCTGGTATATGGATGTTGAGACAGACTGGACATTGTTCCATTTGGAAAGCAATGTTTTCACAGCTCTGCTCCCTCTTCTATTGAGACCAAACAGCAGCTTGCTATTTGTGTCCCTTTTTTTTCTTATTTTCTTTTTCTGCCAGATATCCTCCTCCCACGATATCCCCCTCTCCCTCTCGCTTTCCATAACCTTTGCTTGTTACATGGAACAGTTTCAGAGGCACAGAGCTTAAGGCCAGAACTTACCCAAGTGACTTCCACTTTTGGATGTCTACATACAGGGTATCTGCAACTAGGGGCATCTTGGAGGTGGAGCTTTCAGTTCCCACGGAGTTCAGAGAAAGCTATTGTTGATCATCACTTCTAAAATTAGGAATTCTGAAAATTTTCACTAATTCACTTTACCCCAAAGGTCACTGTGGGAGGCAAATCCAAAGTCCTGATGCTGGCTTTAGCATTTGCTGGATAAATAACAAAGGAAACCCTTAACTTTCTTGTTCCTCCTTATATGCTTAAATATATGCTTACATATTTAGTGTCCATAATAGCAAGATCCTCTCCCTCCCTTTGTTATACTCCCACCTATGAGAGTGCTGGAGTGATTTGTTCTAGGCTTCCTATTGTATTTTACTGAAACTCTTCACGAGAGTGAAGATGTTAATAAAAATCAGAGAGCAACTGTAACCAACCAATTTAAAAGAATTTCAGTTATAGAGGTTGTCCCCTCCAAAAGGCACAAAACCTCTGCATTTTAAAACCAATATAGAGCACATGACTATGTTGTTACCTATACTATTACCTCTATAACTCTATAGATTAGCAGATAAAATACATAACTTAAAAATATGAAACACTTAGACAAGAGAAACAATATACTGTAATGAATCATAGAATGGTAAGGTTGGAAGGGACCTCAAGGATCATCCAGTTCCAACCTCCTGCCATAGGCAGGGACACCTCCCACCAGTACAGGTAACGGATGGGAAAAATCCAAGTGGGATTTTCACCATTTGTCCACCTGCAAAGCAGGTTAAGGGAATTTTCCCAGTGTTTTGAGAAGGTCATATGCAGATTTATTAATCCTCTGACTCACAAGTCAGTAAAAGGTCAGTGGTATTTTCATGTGCACACACTAACACATTACAACAAAGTTAAAAGAAAATCCCTAGCGTGGCAGGAAAATAAAACCCGGAAAAGTAATGTGAGTAATAGGGGAAGAAGAAAACATTTAAAAGGAGCTAATTCCAAAATGCAACATTGTTTTTGCTTATTACAACACAGGTGTCACAAGAGGAAAAGCAAAGTTTAAAAAAACTAACTGGGATTTTTTTTTTTTTTATGCAAACACAGGAACTTTCTTTAAAATCCCCCAACCCAACTATTTCCCCATTCTTTGTCATTACACTTATGGCAACTATTTTAGTGGGAACTTGAGTAATAAAATCCTCTGCACTAAATCTTGTAGCTCTTGCTCAAGCAAAACTTTCAACTGACATAAGTGAAAATTGCATTTGAGCGTGGCTTTGATCAAACTTATTTTGTATTCCAGATTGCTGTAAGTGGAGCAGCAGGAAACTATATCAGGCAGATGGAAATTTGAGTTTAAAAGTAGCCCTTCTGTAATCTGCTGCTCCTAATGCTCTTCACATCCAGAGGTATATCCAAGCTAAGCCACATTTCTGTAAAGTTAGAATCATAGAACTGTTAGGGCTGAAAGGGGCCTCAAGGATCACCTAGTTCCAACTCCCTTGCCATGGGCAGGGACACATCACACTAGAAAAGATTAAAACATCTCTGAAGTTAGAAGCTTTCCTGTTTCCTTCTTTGCTGCTGTGTGCAGTTGAATAGAAAGGGATGTGGCTTTACAGAATATATTACATGTAGTTTATTTAGCTATGTTTGTTATCAAGTGGCAGTGGCTTTAGGAAAATCATCTGAGGTGTTTCTCTTTGCTTCAAATTCTGACTGAAACTACAGCAATGATTCTATATCGTCAGACCAGATCCTGTTTCAGGTTTCAGAACAATGTGAAGCAATCTCTTTTTAAAGACTTCAGGTCTAATATTGTCTTACATTTCCTTGGAAGTTACCTTCCAAGTTAAAGCAAGAAAAGACATATTATAAAACCCAGAAGTAACTCTTAACATTAAAAATTTGCCCTCACATTAAATGCTGTTGATTGAAGTTAACTGATATTTGGGGTTTGGTTTAAATTGGGTCATCAATTGACTTAGAAGTGTTTGCTTCACTTTCAAAAAGCAGAATTTAATGCTGCCTTATCTGTACATGGAGCTTTCACGGTGCTGTTGCATTAGCGGATGGACATCAGAGAGCTCAATAATGGCAGGAATATGTTCCCTGTTTTGAGGTAGATTCCCACATTCAAAAGTGTAGGAATTCAAAATCCTGTGATTACAGGAGCACAAAAAGGCAGAGAAAATGTAAGAAATTCACATTATCTCAGTAAGCTGTGCTACTAAATTTAAAACCTCTGCTTTGTGCCAAAGAGATATGCTGAACTATATACACGCTACTAAGGAAAAGGCAGAGGCATACATAAACTATGTAAGGCTTTGCCCTTTTTGAGTCACTTCCATGTATATGGAAGTTTATTTTTAGATCTTCAATGCTTCATAAATCAGAAAGAGGGTGATTAATCACTGGCATTATCTTTCTCAAGAATCATCATGAACAGCTCTTTCCACCCTAAAATAGAGAACCTAAGCAACTAACCACTGTCCAGTTTAAAGTTGTGGAGGCTCTCTGCTGCTGAAAGTGAGTTAAGGCCATGTGGTTGTGAAACCCTCACATATCTTTCTCCCAACCAATATGCCTTTGTTAGCCCTTGCTGTGCACTTCATTAGACTTTGTACAACCACACTTGAATGTGTGCTGCTCCTCACTATTTAGTGCTTCTGTCACTTACCCTGAAAGTACAGCAGTACTGTCTTTCCCAGGTGTCCTGGAAGGGGTAATTAATTACTGCAAGATGATATTTTAAAAATATTAATAGAATATATTAATATTAAATGTTCAGAACTTGTGGCACCCCAATCACCAAAATAATAATAGTAACAGGTTCTTGCATCATTATGGAAACTATATACAGGTTATAATAGGATCTAAAAATAACTATTACATATATATATATTAATTGAACTTGACTAAACCGGCAGAGAAAGCTTTGCTGTCAGTGTACTGCTTGCAGTCAGTACACTGCTTGCTCACTAGATGGACGCAAGGAACAATTTTCTGCTTATGGCAGAAGGCAATTAATGATTATTAGAGGCTTTTGGCGTATTTAATCACAAAAAATATCTGACAGTACCTGAAGCTTGTGGTGGGGTTGCTGTCAGTAGCTGTTAGAGGCTTTAGAGCTTCCCCAGGCTTCTGGGCGCTGGAGAAAGGAGACAGAGGATCTCTGACCTGTTCCTGGCTTTCTGGACAATTTGTGTTCCCTCCAAGGCTTCCCCCTGGGCAGAAGGCTTTCAGGTGCAGGCAGATGTCTTGTGGTGTGCAGTCTGGGCACGGTGTCACGCCGGCTGTGCAGGCTGAACGTGTGACAGGGACCAGAGCCTCAGCTCAGGATCAATAAGGCAGCAGGCAGGGATGCAATAGCAGACACACCTTGGAATGGCAAAGCACATTCACTGCTCCCTACTGATCTCCTTTTATCCAATACAGCTGAGACTAATGGGCCTTTGGCTACAGGATAGCAAATCGAATGGCAGTTAGCCAAGATGTGACCATATTGGGTGAAGCCATAGGCTTACTTTACCCTTTTTTGGGCAGAACACAGCCTTGCACAAGGCAACTGTGGGCACCTTGTTTACCACAGTTGCTGGGCAGGCCACAGACACCAGACTCAGTGGCTCCAGCTTCTTTGTCCTTTTTCCCACAGTTGCTCTCCCCAAAACAGAAGGAGGGAGAGGAGAAAACCACGCCTGGGCAAGCCAGGACATGTACAAGCCTAATTTGGCCTGCTTAGGCCTACCACCACACCAGGTCCTGAAGCATACTGTTCTAGACACACTTAACCCAGTGGCTGGCATTATAGCTTGAACTCAGTGGCATGAAAGGCTCCATGAAGTTGCACAATGACATCTTATTACTATGACATTCAGCTGGGAAAAAAAATGCACAGAGGAAAAAAAAAAACCCAAAACATTCATCTGGACACTTGGTACAATTAGCAAAGAACCCAAGAGGATATCTAATTTCTAAATACTTACAATTAGGAGATTTACTACCATTCAGAGAGCACTGCAGCTCTGTCGTCAGAGTAACAAGTAGCAGCAATACCATTGCTGAACCAAATCACATTTGCAGTCTCCTAGCATTGTATTCAGCAGAATACATCTGAATGCTTTCCATTTGCTAGCACGTGAAAGAAGTATGTTAACGTAAATGAGAAGTAGAGACACAGGGTTAGGCTCTCACCTCTTATTTAATGTGAAAGCAGCATAGTGGGAAAATTGTGAATGCACAATTTGAAATATAATACACAACATGTTCCCTAATGTTCTGGTGCAATTCAAGGCAATTCAACCTTTATCAAACTTCAGAACTCTGGTCATTCATTTGCAAATGTTAAGGTTGGTTTGTTGGTTGTTGTTTTTCTTTTTCTTTTTTATTAAAAAAAAAAGTGATCTGTGACTATTGATATAATTAAGAACTATTCAGCAGGTTGCTATGGGAAACTTCTTTCAGCTAACACAATACTTTCTCAGAGATTTCAGTTACTTAATGGCTCATTGGAAGCAGGAGATAAGTCTTGTACTTAAGAATCTGCCTGAGTGGCCATTTTAAGATAGACAAAATATTTGTCCTCATTTAAAAAATAAACAAACAGCAACAACAAAGCAACAAAACAAATGAAAACCAACCATCTAAAATAATAAAAACTAAAGCCACCACTTTAAAGTGCCTTCTATCCTGGTTTTACAGGGGAAAAAAAAAAAAGAAGAGTTAACATCCTTTTACATTTGTCAGGGAAATTAAAAGTAATAATCCCAAAGAAGGAAGGATCCCAGTCTATATGGAGTGAGGGGTTGGCTCACTTCTCCTTTCTTGTGTCATTTAAATCTGATTGCTTGTTAGAAACACAGAGGAGGAATGTTGACTGCTTCCGACTAGCTTTCGTAATGAGCCATTGCACCATCTGATTTGGAGCTCTAAAAACTCTGTGTAGCCTGGTTTACACAAAGCAGTGAAGCTAAGTTTACAAATGTATTTTCTCAAACAGGTACTAAAAGTGTCTCAAGGATGTGGCACGCCCCTTAATATGTTTTCCATGCAGTTTCAGAAAGAGCTTAGGGAAGTCGCTTTAGAGAATTTTATCTTTTTAACAGGATTCCTTCTAGCATGCTCATAACATACCTTGCAGCAGCACACAGCAGTGCCCTGAAGTGTGTACAAATACTGTTTAGAAACACTTGCTCCAGCCAGCTGCACTGTTTCTGTGTGAACATGGGTGAATGTCACTGACAGAGCACAACCTAGCCCCATCCCTGATGTTCCCAGCTGCTGAAATTACCTTTAATCCTGCTCACTCAAAGTGAAACCTATGTCCCAAGGCAACCGAAATACCTACAGCAGCCTCAGGCAGATGTGGATTCAACAGTTCAAAAGAGAAAGTAGTAAGAGCTAATGTGGCCATAGCTACATCTCATCTCAGTTCCCACACTTGAATTTCCCTGTAGGCTGAAGCTAAGTTTACAGGCACTTTTACCTCAATTTTTCTAAGTGGTGAAATATGAAAGGAGAATATATCACTTTAATTACTCCCCATGTGAACTGCCTGCTTGTTTGCACCAGCTGTATTTCAGACTCTTTCATTCTCAACACAAGAAAGACATGGACCTGATGGAGCAGGTCCAGAGGAGGGTCACTAAAATCATGAGGGGGTGTGGCCATTTGAGTTAGACTTCTAGCTCAGACAAAAAAAAGTCTGGAAGAGAAACTTAGATGTGGAAGGGTGTTGGAGTCTCTGAGTGGAGAGGTGAACATTCCAGGGATAGGCCATAAAATGGCCACAATGGATAAGTTAATATTATTTTATGGGAACATCAAAAGCTTTATGTCTGGAAGCACAGCTTATATCTTCCTCTTTTGCTGCTTCTGCTGTGCCTGCTGTTATCTTCCCCCACCATCTGTTTTTGCTGCTGCTTTGCTGCTTCGCCACTGCTTGACCCCATCCTGATCTTCTTTAAGGTTATTGTACTCTGAAGTAGTTTATTCTCCTTATACTCTTACATTGAGTTTACACTGTAAAAAATACAATTTCATTTTTTCTGACTTTCCAAGTTCTGAGCTGTAGTGAATGTACTCTACAGGGGGAGGAATCTCCTCTAACCTTTCACAGGGGGCTGGAGCACTTCTGCTATGAGGACAGACTGAGGGAACTGGGATTGTTCAGCCTGGAGAAGAGAAGGCTCTAGGGAGACCTAATAGTGACATGAAAGGGGGCCTACAAGAAGGCTGGACAATGACTGTATAGAGAGGCCTGTAGTGATAGGACAAGGGTCAACGGTTTGAAATGAGAGAAGAGGAGGTTGGACATTAGGAGAGAGTTCTTTACCATGAATGTGGTGAAACGCCACAACAGGTTGCCCAGGGAGTTAGTAAAGGCCTCATCCTTGGAGATATTCAAGGTTAGGCTTGACAAGGCTTTGGGCAACCTGATCTAATGTCCCTGCTCACTGCAAGAATGTTGGACTAGATGACCTTTGGAGGTCTCTTCCAACCCAAATCGTTTAATGCTTCTATGATTCAATGTTAATTAACCACAACAACCCAGAACATGCTATAGAACATAGCCAAGATGAACTGCCATGTTTGGAACCATGGAGATCTGATGGTTTTTACTGTTATCCTGCCTAAGCACTCGGTTTTTTTATGGCACTTCAGCTGTTTACTTTCTCCATACTCTAGCACTGGACTTCAGCAAGATGTAACACTCTTTTCTGCCACCTTCTTTTCCCAAGTCACCTATTAGGTGTTGAAAATACCCCATATCAGCTTGTAGGGAAGAATAAGCACCACCGTACAGTCACCTCAGTAGCACTGAAGCTGCATCCATTGCTGCTGTAAAAATAGCAGCTCCAGTTGCAGAAATGGATCAGTTAACCAATTTACTACTTGCATGAATATAAAGGAGAGAAACCTTTTGAATGATGTTGTTTCATAGCACATACAATTAGCCTGAGATTTCACATCTTGCCTGTAATATCAAAGTTAATTTTAGCTGCTGATGTTTTCAAATAGGTCTCTTGAAGGGCTGGCTTGCAAAGAACTGTAGTTCAAATACCACATTCAGGCCTTGCTAAAGTGTCATGGTTCAAGTATACAAGAGTTAAAAACAAAGTCCTAATCATACAGGAAAAAAAAAAATAAAATTCCAAAGTCCATTGTTAGCAGGGAGAGGCAAGCACAAACAGCAGTTAGCAAATGTTAAATAGGACATGCAAAAAGACTCCCATCACGTAAACAGGGATAATTACTGGGTTACAGAAAATTCCCACAGAGTAGCAGACGAAATGGAAGAGTCATATTGCTAACAAGGACAACTACTCAGAGAAGACCTCTTCTGGTGTTAAGAGCCGAAAGGTGGGCAGAAATGACATTTCACATTTCACCTGACTTACAAAAAGAGTCCAACAAGCATTAACTAGTATTGCAAGGATAACAAGACAGAACTAAACAAATTCCAGTCAGTGTTTAAAATTAGGATACCATCAGAACAAACAAAAGTAGTATTTTCTGGCCCTGTCTTCCAAAGCCCCATGACAGTAAGCATATTTACAAGGTCTTGTAATGACAGGACAAGGGGCAATGGGTTTAAACTGACAGAGGGAAGATTTAGATTGGATGTTAGGAGGAAGTTCTTTGCAGTGAGGGTGGTGAGACACTGGGACAGGTTGCCCAGGGAGGTTGTGGCTGCTCCCTCCCTGGAGGTGTTCAAGGCCAGGTTGGACGAGGCCTTGAGTGAGCTGTACTAGTGGGAGGTGTCCCTGCCTATGGCAGGGGGCTGGAACTAGATGATCCTTGAGATCTCTTCCAACCTTATCATTCTATGAGTCTATGATTCTATATAAGCTGACTTTTGGACAGTTTTCACCCTAATACATCTACCAGACTCATCAGGTAGTCTTTTCTCTTGCTTCTGTCACCCCTTTCTTCTGTTTCTTTTTTTTTTTTTTTTTTAATTTTAAGACATTTTTTCATTCTCTACCATTAATTGTTAGGTTTGCAACAAGAGAGAAAAGAGTTCAAAGTCAAGTGCCAGAAGGCAGAGAGGGCATAACCATAAAGACAGAACAAGACGGTGTAAAGATGATTGAGAAAAGAGAAAGAACAAAAAAAAAAAAAAAAGAGAGAGAAAAAAAGAATAAACGAAAGAGAAATAGGAAGAAATATTGAAGCTTGAAAGCAATCACAAGTGGAAAAAGAAATGCTGTATATTGGTATGTATTTTGATAGGCTCCTTCCCTGTGTAGCTATGTAATGTGGTAACATTTAATACAGCAACACAGAAGAGGGAAGTATGGGATGTAATTGGTTGGACAGAGTTATGAGGTATGCAGGCATACGTGAGCTGTTGCACACAGAGCAGAACAAACACGAACACTTATTGTTGATTTGATAAAGAAATGCAGCATATTTTGTGGTGTGCGCCAGCCAGCTGCCAGCTCACTGCTAAATTAAATGTGCCTACAGCCTCTGCTGAGTGGTCTTGCTGCCCCACACAGTGTCTGAACAGTTCACTGCTGGCTTTCCCAGAGAATAAAAGAGATCACCCTGACTAGTGAATAGTAAATGATCTTACTAATCTGTTTAAGCATTCCTAATTATGATCCTTAAGGAGAATATCTAGGTGCATAGGATATGATTAAGAGTCACACACCAATAGGCTGTTTGAGCCTCTGCTTTCTCTCTCTTGACTTTAGGAACTCTTGTTTGGTTATTCTAATTTACATGAACTCACAATTTTGGAAGAAGGCCAGCAATACTGATCATAATGCTTACCTGTCCAATTTCATGTATCTCTATTTGCAACTCCACTCCTTCATGGAACTCTCCTTGGAAAAAGTCTTTAGGAAAAAGGGTTACTAGTGCAGCTGGTATAAGGTATCAGTGTTTATTTCCAGCAGGCCTATGCACACTTACACCAACTGTTTAATGACAATATTAAGCATAGAATATTGTTAGTTATCTATTCATCTAAGAAAACATGGACATACCCACACACAAGCAAGTAAGAGCAAGGTCCCAGAAGGAGATAATCTTGTACCTACAGGCATGTTTTCTTTAGGAGGCTCCTAGGCCAGTTTAGGGGTGGTCTGATTAGCTCTAACTGTGCTTGTACTCTGAAAATCATGGTATTTTCTCACAGGCAGTGTTGGACTGAAACTCCAAACTGGGTGTCTGCCGTTGCTGAGAGAAAGTAGGAGAGAGAATCCCGAAGGGAATATTTGCAAGCAAAGCCCCTGCATTTCCCAGTGCTATGCAAGCACATGCCTTCTCTGGCCTCTGGTATCACATCATTTCAATTTCCTGCTGCACTCAGGCAAGAATATTTTGGTTGATCATTTTTCAGTGAGTAGTCTCATTAACATTAGTGCTTAAGGGTCTTTGAAACAAGTAGAAAAGGCAGGTGAGTCAATATGGAAGGCATTATGAGACGGCAGCAAGTTTAAAGAATTGCTATTTAAAGCTGATCTGCCTGAAGGAGGAGATTAGACCAGATGATTGCCCGAATTTTCTGTGTTCTCAAACCAATGTCTCTCAAGTTTACACTCAACCATTTAGGTTTCTTGAGTAAAATGGAAGCTAATGGTTTTAAACAGTGGAATGATCCTATAAATCATAGAATCATAGAATGGTAAGGTTGGAAGGGACCTCAAGGATCATCTAGTTCCAACCCCCTGCCATAGGCAGGGACACCTCCCACTAGTACAGCTCACTCAAGGCATCGTCCAACCTGGCCTTGAACACCTCCAGGGAGGGAGCAGCCACAACCTCCCTGGGCAACCTGTTCCAGTGCCTCACCACCCTCACTGGAAAGAACTTCCTCCTAACATCCAGTCTAAATCTCCCCTCTGCCAGTTTAAACCCATTGCCCCTTGTCCTGTCATTGCAAGACCTTGTAAATAATCCCTCCCCAGCCTTCCTGTAGGCCCCCTTTAGATACTGGAAGGCTACTATCAGGTCCCCTCGAAGCCTTCTGTTCTCCAGGCTGCAGAGCCCCAACTCTCTCAGTCTGTCCTCATAGGAGAGCTGTTCTAGCCCTCTGATCATCCTCATGGTCCTCGTCTGGACCTGCTCCAACAGTTCCATGTCCTTCCTGTGCTGAGGGCTCCAGAACTGCACACAGTACTCCAGGTGGGGTCTGACAAGAGCAGAGCAAAGGGCAAAAAATATGTTTGTCAGTCTCTCCTACTAAGCAACTGAACATTCTAATGTGTTAGCTAAGTCTTACTCTTTTTGCCTTATCAGAATGAGGGGGTTAGGACAAACTAAAAGTGTTTCTCCATGGACCAGGCTATAGCCAGCAAATTACATCCTGAAAGTAATCTGTAAAAATTTTTCATGCCATCTCTTAAAAACTGTGCTGACCCTTTTCACAGCCAGAATACAAAAGAGTGTATCTGGCAACTAGGAGTAAAATATATGTACATTAAGCATGTTTTACCTATACAAGAAGGGAAGAACTGTCTCCCCACCCCCTCTCCCTGCAGGAGATAAAACCAACTAAAGAAAAATAGTCTAAGACATCAGAAGACCAATTTTATTTGGCCACCAGACCAAAGTGTATCTCCTTCTGCAGGTAGTCCCCAGGATGATTAGCTGCTTTTGTCCTTTGTGAATCACCTTTATTTCTTAATCTTTTTTTTTTTTTTTTTTGTCAGTTATTCAAAATCCTTTTAAACAAACTGTAAAAGTTGCAGAGGTTTTTTGTTGTTGTTGTTGTTGTTTGTTTAGCCAGTTTCTGGACAGAGTCCAGTCTCTCTGCCTCTAAAGTATGAGTCTCATCACATAGCACAGCAAAAATAAATCATGATTTGCATTTCTCAATAGCCTTCAAATAACTACATGGAGTAAAGCCAAGCCCAGACTCTTCTTTGAAACAAACAGCTTGCATTTTCTCATACCAAGATTGCTCCTCTTTCATGCAAAGAAGAATTTTTGCCTCTTGATTTCCACATGGCCCACTCCAACTTACTACAAGCCACATTTTCTCCCTCGGTAGCTCACATAGCAACTTCTTTGAGTCAGCACATTCAACCACAACAGCAAACTTTGATAGGATTTCCTTCAACTACTGAAATGTTTAGGCACGTATTCAGCTCATGACTCAGGATGCTTATCCGTCAAGCGAAACTCCCTCTGGGATGTGAAGTACCATTGTCTCAGTCACTTCTCCTTCTCCACTTTGAAAACAAACAAACATTCAGCACACTTCTGGGTCTAGGTCCTTCCTCCTTTCCCATTCTTCACCCATCCCTGGCCAGAGGCAAGCTCTGGAAAACACAGGCATAATTGTTCTTGGCTTCTTCTACCGTGTACTCATAATATTGACCAAGTTTAAAAGCATGTACTTGTGCCACTGTGCTTTTAAACACTGTAGCTCCAGAGTATCACCAAAATTGCAGCACCACACTGCTCAGTAAGATCCTGTCTCCCATTTTGATGTTTCATTCATTTACCACCACGTTATTCTGGCAGATTATGCAGATGTTAAGCTCTCTCCAAAAGGGAAAGTTCTTTTCCCCCCTCAGCTTTCTTTTTTGACTGTATGCTCAAGTACCCCACTACCAAGATGTGCAATCCATGACTTTAGTAAGAGATTTGGAAGGAACAGGAATCCTGAACCCTTGTAGTTCTGTGACTACTGTCTTCAACAACCTCTTCCACTTGTACTCTTTCCTTTGTAAAAAGCTACCCACTAAATGTAATTCCAGGGGAATTCCTGGTTTTGTGGCCATGGTTGCATTTGTTAAAACACAGGCAAAGGCTTCAATGAATTAGCTTTGTTAGTCAATGTAGTACCTTGGCTATATTTTCTAAGCCTGCAAAGAAAGAAACTGAAGAAGCTGTGTGGAAGAAAGCCCGAGCAAAGAGCAGGGACAGAGATGAATAGAGATGTGGTGTGGATAAGAAAGTAGAGAAATATGAACTTCAGAGGAAGCCAAGGATAAAACTGAGAGCAGCGAGAAAGGAAGCTTCTCTACATGCCTAGAATTGCACCTGCTAATCTACACAATGCAAACCCACAGGAAGTGACTCAGTGGTCAGAGCCTGACACACAAAAGGAAGCATCCCATATTCAAGGAAAAGGTGTTTGGCTCATGCTTGGCCATGATGGTTTTGTTCTTGTCCTGAACCACAACTGAATTTAGTTGTGTTTCTCATAGACAACACAGCAGTTGTGAGTTCTATTTTTAACTCAAGCCAATCAAAGTGGGAAGAATAAATTTTGAGGAGGATTGAAGTGCTTTATCTGCACTTAGATAAAAGAAACACTGGACTTGCAGTACTCTGAGCACTAGCCTAGCCCAGTTTCTCTGTGTGTCTTCATCCATAACATGGCAGTAAATAAAAACGAAGAAACATTCACCAGAAAATGAAGGAAAATTCACATCCAGGCCAGGGATGAAATGGGGAGATTGTACTTCTC
Organism: Eubucco bourcierii; assembly: GCA_013396675.1. Taxonomy (NCBI): domain Eukaryota; kingdom Metazoa; phylum Chordata; class Aves; order Piciformes; family Ramphastidae; genus Eubucco; species Eubucco bourcierii. The sequence continues at coordinate 293,391 of VWZE01000054.1, forward strand.
ACACTGAAATTAATCTGTGGTATATCTTTTTTTATCCTGTTTGATGCAGCAACATCATGATGTAGCACTGTCATATCAGATATGCAAACCTCAAAGACACAGCAGCATCCCAGCATTTGGGGCTGGAGCACAAGTCTTATGAGGAGCAGCTGAAGGAGCTGGGGGTGTTCAGCCTGGAGAAGAGGAGGCTCAGGGGAGATCTTATTGCTCTCTGTGACTACCTGAAAGGAGGTTGTAGCCAGGTGGGGATGGTCTCTTCTTCCAGGCAACCAGTGACAGAACAAGAGGACACAGTCTCAAGCTGTGCCAGGGGAGGTTCAGGCTGGATGTTAGGAAGAAGTTCTTCACAGAAAGAGTGATTGGCGTTGGAATGGGCTGCCCAGGGAGCTGGTGGAGCCACCATCCCTAGAGGTGTTTGAAAGGAGACCGGATGAGGCACTTGGTGCCATGGTTTAGTTAATTAGAAGGTGTTAGGTGACAGGTTTGACTCCATGATCTCAAAGGTCTTTTCCAATCTGGCTAACTCTGTAATGCCACTAATTCACACAGCAAACCAAAGGGATTCAAGTGGCTATTCTCTTTGGTTCCTCTACCTACAGTGGCTTTAATGAGAAGAGACAGCTGAAGTAGCTCCTCATTATCATGTTTACTGCAAAGTTGTACAGGCTTCCATTGTCAATTGCAAACAGGATATATACATCCACAACTGGAATTATCTTTTGGTCGCCTGCTCCTCTGCTACCTGAATGCACCACCTGGAAGTCCTTGTCCTGGGGTCAAGAAGCATCATTTAGGAGAAGGCCACCTTGATACTACTATGCAGACTTGCTCCAAGTGCCATTTGTCAGAGCCATAGCAAGCAGCCCTCGAGATTTGGTAGTAAAAGGCAAAAGTTTCCAGCTGCCTTTTGACTCATATGGCAGAAGCTGAAGGTCAAAACATACGAATCATGTCTTATCCAATTGCATTTTCTCTTTGGAAAGAGTAAATACAGCCTCTGTGAAGCCTTGCATACTGCACATAGGCAATTAGTGGTTCCTGTAAAGGCTCACTGAACTGTATGTTGAGCTGGTGTTAGCCCTGAGGAAGATAACTAGTCACTGTTCTTGTGAGACGTGCAAAATGTCAGGGGAATATAAAGAAGTGTTGTACTCAGGAAGCGTGTGATGTGACTAATAGAGGATGACAAGGGGTGTGGTTATCGTGAGATATTCAACTCCCTTCAGTGCCTTCATGAGACGTGAGAAAATGAATATCTCCCTCCTCTCCCTGTCTCTCAGGGGTATGTTTATCCACTTAGAACTAAACCAAAAGTTATCATTCTGCTTTTACTAAAAGCCCTTTTGGGGCAGTTGCTCAGGAAGGAAGTTTACTGCAGTTGCTGAATTGCTGTTCCAGCTGAGTAATGCTTTACACAGCACTCAGTTGATTTCATAGCAAATAGTTTATGGAAAAGCTAAGTAGGTTCTTTAGTAGAACAAAGTATTTTGAGCAAACCTAAAATTTCTTTGGTGTTTGAATAAGAGGTCCACAACTAGGTTGGGCTACTCCTACCTCTGATGCCCTCAGGTGCCAACCTTCATCCCTATCTCTCATCTCAGCCTTCACGTAAAATCTCAAAGCAGGTAAGGAGAAGTATGCAAATCAAGAAGACAATTGACATGCACCTGAAAAAAAAAATCTGGATGCAAAAGGCAAGAGAAGAGGAATATACTGCTCTGAAGTAAATAGCGATGAAAGAAAGAAAAAAACATAGAATCATAGAGTCATAGAACGGTAAAGTTGGAAGGGACCCCAAAGATCATCCAGTTCCAACTCCCTGCCATAGGCAAGGACACCTCCCACTAGTACAGCTCACTCAAGCCTCCTCCAAACTGGCCTTGAACACCTCCACAACCTCCCTGGGCAACCTGTGCCAGTGCCTCACCACCCTCACTGCAAAGAACTTCTTCCTAGCATCCAGTCTAAATCTCCCCTCTGCCAGTTGAAACCCATTGCCCCTTGTCCTGTCATTGCAAGACCTTGTCAATAGTCCCTCCTCAGCCATGTTGTAAGCCTCCTGCAGATACTGGAAGGCTGCTCTAAGGTCTCCTCAAAGCCTTCTCTTCTCCAGGCTGCAGAGCCCCAACTCTCTCAGTCTGCCCTCATAGCAGAGCTGCTCCAGCCCTCTGAGCATCTTCGTGGCCTCCTCTGGACCTGCTCCAACAGTTCCATGTCCTTCCTGTGCTGGGGGCTCCAGAATGAGGGAATCATGGAAAAGAGGGGTGTTACAGCAGGTCATGAAAGATAAGTATTGGCCACACAGAACAGAACTTTAATCAAAAGTTGGAGTGGTAGAGAAGGAGAGAGCAAGACAGAGACAGATGGACTTTGGCGATGGAAGAAAGAGAGCCCAGAGCCTGAAAGAGGAAGTTCTGTGAGACAATTGAAGATTAAGCTTCAGAGGAGGAAAATCAGTGAAAGGAAATGAATGGGTTTGACAAAGGCAAACAAAACTTTAAGGAAAAAAAAAGAAAAAAAAAGGAAGGCAGAAAGAAACAGACACAATTGGAAGAAAAAAGGAACAAGAAGTAGGTAAAGCATTTTATCCAATTACTGTTGGTGTGTTGGTCTGGTATGGCTCCCAGAATATCTCATGGTGAAATCTATGTACAGAAATCATTACATTACCCTTTGCATCCAGCCCCATCCCCATGAGTGACCCTTCATTTCCACTAGTCACCATACAAATTGTAGTCTGGACAGATTTACACCTGTAGGCACCTCAGACCACAGAGCACAGCTCAGCTCTTCAGAGCAATAGAGCCACCAAGTACATCCATTCTCAGTATTCCCTGTAGATTCCTCATAATGATTCTGCAGAGCTGAAAATGCTTTGTGGGTTGTTTTGTGTCTCCTGATGTTGCAATGAGGAAGAAACCCAACTTTTAACAAACGTAGGAAGCAGTTGGTGGTAACAGGCAATATCATCTGTATCTCTCTCTCCCTCGTAACTTGTTACAGAAACAATTATCACCACTATTATCAGCACCATAATTTCATATCCATGTCTAAAAGAACTCAGATACCTCTCTATAAAATGCTGCACCGTTGGTAAAAAATCAGACACAACAGCCAAAGGGTTTGGCTTCAGGTCCTCAAGCTTATGAAGATGAGAACCAGTTGCAAGATTAAAACATATAAATTATCCTCTGGTAAGTAATCATTACTTCAAAACTCTGATAATTGTTACCTTCTTTGGGTTAGAGACAGCACTTGTGGGAAAGCTCCTGGGAAGTTCCAGGTCAGTGAAGGACCCTTGGGAGACAGGCAGCCTCACAGGTACAAAGACTTATCTCTGCTTTGTTCTTGCAGGAAGCATGGCCAAAAGCAGAACAGGATTTTGGGATGTCTCTCCTTAGATGCAGTAAGAAGATCCCATGACAACAGGGTGTGTAATTTGAGCAATGCCCAGGTGATAGCATTAAGGTAAAAGAAGGACCAATTTTGCATCTGAATACTGTGGTAAAACATGGTCCATCAAGACCTCATACAGAGTCAGTAGTATCCCAGCACTTCCTTCCAAACAATATCAGCAAAACACCCCAGGAAAGTTTAAATAGTCATAAACTGAGGTTAACTACTTCCCGTCAGAGCAGTTTCTCAAAGCAAAGTCCAACCTGCCCTCATGGGAGCAGGTGGGAGCATTATTGGCACTATATTCACCACAGGAGATTAATCGGAGAGCTTAATTAATAAGATGCTCAAAGGGCTGCAGTAGCTCTCCTATGAGGACAGGCTGAGAGAGTTGGGGCTCTTCACCCTGGAGAAAAGAAGGCTTCGAGGAGACCTTGTAGTAGCCTTCCAGTATCTGAAGGGGACCTACAGGAAGGCTGGGGAGGGACTATTGACAAGGTCTTGGAATGACAGGACAAGGGGCAATGGGTTTGAACTGGCAGAGGGGAGATTTAGACTGGATGTTAGGAGGAAGTTCTTTACAGTGAGAGCAGTGAGACACTGGCACAGGTTGCCCAGGGAGGTTGTGGCTGCTCCCTCCCTGGAGGTGTTCAAGGCCAGGTTGGACAAGGCCTTGAGTGAGCTGTACTATTGGGAGGTGTCCCTGCCTATGGCAGGGGGTTGGAACTAGATGATCTTTGAGGTCCCTTCCAACCTTACCATTCTATGAATCACTAAAACTAATGCTGGTCTGGAGCATAAATGTGGGTATACAAGGAAATCAAATGACCGAGAAACCATGGCAAACAGAGGTGAAGTACTCGTAAGACATCCACATTCAGATGGAAAGTGCAAAGAATGCAAGTTGCAATAGCAAAGTGTATTAAAAAGAAAAAAAAAATTTAAAAAAATATGGACTTGTTAAAAAAAAAATCAAATTACAAATACTTCAGTTTTTTAAAATTAAATTCTTACAACAAGCCATTTCTACCAGACTTATTCTTGGGTCCTGTATTTAGAGCACTCAGAAATAACAACATTGGCTATTAAAGAAAATTACCTCTGTGCCAGGCCCAAACAATAATGCCTTAGTGATAAGAAACTCTTCTTACAACACTGCCCTGTACAAGGCTGACTGATCATGTGGTCAGCTATCTACATATAAGATAACATTATTTTCTCATCTATAAACTGTCACTGGTTCAATAGACTCATAAGACAGGGCCTAGTTACATGGTTAGACTGTAACCCTTCACTCAGATATGGTAAAGGAGAGCTGTGCATGTGTGCAGAGATTCATGGACTTCAACAAGACTCCATGCAACGACATTTTTTAAGAGGACAGGACCTGAGAGATGAGTTAATGGTTGTGATGTGTGCATATTTCTCCTGCTTGTAAGATGTTTTTTTCATCAGGCAGTTGGCTCATCAAGGAAATTAAATGTCCTGGTAATAAGTAGGCAACACTCAAGCTTCCTATTGTATTTCTACATATGTAGATACACAGAACTCTGCGAGCAACACAACAGGTTGAGTTTGACTCCCTGTGGAGCAGATGCTTCTGGATGGAGTTTCTTGTGTCTAATATCGTGTAGCCTTGGCCTTCAGTTTTTGCCCTAGCTATGTGCTCATCAAATCCTCCACACAAATATATTCCTTGGTGTATAGTTATCACAGTATCCCAGTATCACCAGGGTTGGAAGAGACCTCAAAGATCATCAAGTCCAACCCATCACCATAGACCTCAAGACTAGACCATGGCACCAAGTGCCACGTCCAAACCTGCCTTGAACACCTCCAGGGACGGTGACTCCACCATCTCCCTGGGCAGCCCATTCCAGTAGTCAATGACTCTTCCAGTGAAGAACTTTCTCCTCTCCTCCAGCCTAAACTTCCCCTGGTGTAGCTTGAGACTGTGTCCTCTTGTTCTGGTGCTGGTTGCCTGAGAGAAGAAGGTAACCTCCTCCTGGCTACAACCACCCTTCAGGTAGTTGTAGGCAGCAAGAAGGTCCCCCCTGAGCCTCCCCTTCTCCAGGCTAAACAATCACATGCCAATGTTTTCTTCTGAAGGTTATTGATAGACTCACCTGGACTCTAAGAATTTTAAAGTTCTAGAATTCTCCACTCAAGCTACCTTGGGAGTTCAAAACCCACGCTGAGTGCTCTCCTGTCAGAAAACTAGGCTAATTCTATTAAAAAAAAAAAAAAAAAAAAAAAGAAAAAGTAAGTCAAAACAAGTTGTTAAATCCTGGAGAGGTTCATCTCTGCAGATTCTAAGACACTATTAGAGATACACATTTCCTAACACATGACACATTGTAGAATAAGGGGGCTGGTAATCCATATTACCTATATCCACATCTAAATAATCCAGTCTTCCTGAAAAATGTCTTGTAAAGAGGACCTAATATTCAACAGGACCAGGGTGGTTTCTATTGCCCAGAGGCAAGGCATTGCATGCATTTAAAAATCGTTGCCAAACCCTGCTCTCACAAACATTAGGCACGGATGGAAATGAAAGTTATGTGCCTTGTCCACAGCTAACAGTTGAGAGAGAAGTGCAGCACAGCAGTTTAGAGGAAGAAAGCAAGAAAACATGCAAACTGTGGTTTCATACAGTAAACACTGAGACTGGAAGGAAACTCAGCTCCACTGAAGCTGACAGGCATTTTTGACCCTATGTATCTCTCCAGTTCCTGGAAAGTCCCACCAGCAAACACATTCTCTCTGATAAGATTCCCTAACACAGCAAATATTTATCTTTGTAACCAACAGTTTCTGCTGTTTGTTTTATGATGTTATAGAATACTTGGCTCTGCACCTGAATTGGGGCAAGGTGAGCAGCCTCACTGCCGGGGCACTAACATGCTGTCATTGCATCACAAGCCCCACCATTTCTCCTCTGTTGGAGGTGAAGTCCCATTGAAGCTGCTGCCAAAGCACATGGAGGGGTTGGCAGCAGTGCCGAGGGTAAAGGTGGAAGACATCTTTCACAATATTACCAGTTTCTCCACCAAGAATAATGCAGGAAAAAGGTTTTTTCTTAAGGTACTTTTTGTAACAGCTTCACTTGTTGCAGCATTCATTTGGGCTGTAATCTGAACTTAAACACCACGGTGAGAAGTTCTGGAATGAATTCACTATAAAAAGGACTGAAATAAATACTCAGAACTGGGTTTTGGGTTTTGGTGTTTTTTTTTAAATCCATCAGAAAGAGCTTTTAACTAACTGGAAATATATATTCTGATGTCAAATTGCCTTGAGAAATGGACTGAGGTTGTAGCAGCTCTTTGCTAAAGTCTGACTGCACACCCAATTGCAAGGCACAGCAGTCATCTGCCATGGGAATAAGAAGATATTCACACAGTTTGAGACATCACCATCTCCACAGAGTCAGTGAAAGAGCTCGGCAGTAAACAGAACAAACACAACTATTAATTGCATGTGTGCCTTTTCCTTACCTAGGTAATGTTGTAAGAAGCAGAAGCCTGAGGTAATGTTGTGTTTCAGCAGGCTAAATTCCCAACGTGAAGTCACACTCATGATTTTCATTTAAAGTATGCAGTGCCATGCATACCTTAAAGCTTTGGCCTAGTTTGTGTCAAAAGATTACAGTTCTGAGTCGCACAGAGATAAACAGTGTCAGTCAATAGCTACATTGGTTTGATTGAGTCAATAAAACAAGGGGTTGATTGACTGACACAGCTTCCCTTTCTTCATGTAACATTGAGGGAAATGAGGACTCTTCCTTAAAATAAGTGAGACCTGGTCACTCTGTTCCCCTCAGCCTTAGTATTTCTGATTTCAGCCCAGACAGCCAACTGAGTTCTGGGATGCATCAAGAGCAGTGTGGCCAGCAGGGCAAGGGAGGGGACTCTGCCCCTTTACTCTGCTCTCCTCAGACCCCACCTGGAGTACTGTGTGCAGTTCTGGAGCCCTCAGCACAGGAAGGACATGGAAGTGTTGGAGTGGGTCCAGAGGAGGGCCACGAAGATGCTCAAAGGACTTGAGCAGTTCTGCTATGAGGACAGGCTGAGAGAGTTGGGGCTCTGCAGCCTGGAGAAGAGAAGGCTTCCAGGAGAAGGCTTAAAGTAGCCTTCCAGTATCTGAAGAGGGCCTACAGGAAGGCTGAGGAGGGACTTTTGACAAGGTCTTGCAATGACAGGACAAGGGGCAATGGGTTTAAACTGACAGAGGGGAGATTCAAACTGGATGTTAGGAAGAAGTTCTTTGCAGTGAGGGTGGTGAGACACTGGCACAGGTTGCCCAGGGAGGCTGTGGCTGCTCCCTCCCTGGAGGTGTTCAAGGCCAGGTTGGACAAGGCCTTGAGTGAGCTGGACTAGTGGGAGGTGTCCCTGCCTATGGCAGGGGGTTGGAACTAGATGATCTTTGGGGTCCCTTCCAACCTTACCGTTCTATGATTCTTTGATTTCTAGGCTAGAAGGAACGGTTTGGATAATTTTCTAGTTTAAGCTCTGAAAACTTGTAAATACTATTCCCTTCCCAATAACTGTATGAGGACTTATCAGAATCCCAAAGACTCAGGCACCTCTAGGCTTCTAGATCAAACCCCCCGTAAAGAATAAATCACTCCAATTAGGAGTGAAGCCACCTTGAAGGTGTTCCACCATAACTATATCTCCAAAGACTCTAAAGGAGTCATTTAACCTTTTTGCCTGAGTTTCTGACAAAATCCTTCATGTAATAAAGATGGAACTAGATGATCCTTGAGGTCCCTTCCAACCTTACCATTCTATGATTCTAATAAGACATTAAGAGAACATTGCAACATTAACAGGAACAGTGTAAGATCTTTACAAGAAGAACAAAACTCCCTCCTTTCTAATTTTTAAAAATGATCACCATTTCAATCCCATCCTAACAGTTCTCATTATTTGACAAGCGTTAAACAAAGTTAGGGCTTGATTCAACTACCAGTTATCAGAAACTGAAATAGTTCTCTGGTCCACCATGCTTTCCTAGTACAGTTGTCATGCCAAATTATTTAACAAATCCTTTTCTGCAACATCTGTAGATAAACATACAGGAAGGCTGAGGAGGGATTATTTACAAGGTCTTGCAATGACAGGACAAGAGGCAATGGGTTTGAACTGGCAGAGGGGAGATTTAGACTGGGTGTCAGGAGGAAGTTCCACACAGCTCAGGATATAAGGCAATAAGCAAGCAGGGATGCAATGGCAGAGAGCAGATACAATGGCAGAGCACACATACAACGGCAGAGAACCCATACAATGGCAGAGCACATTGTGTCACCTGCTCATCTCCTTTTATCCATACAGCCTGAGACTAATGGGCCTTTGGACACACAATAGCCAATCAGAATGGCAGTTAGCTAAGTTTGGCCATGTCAGGTGAAGCCATAGTCTTGCTTTATCCAAATTTGGGCAGAGCACAGCCTTGCACAAGGCAGCCGTGTGTACCTTGTTTACCACAGGCTTCAAAACAACTCTGGGCAAGCCACAGTCCCCAGACTCAGTGTCTCCAGGTTACTTTGTCTTCTTTCCCACAGTTGCTTCTCTACAAAACAGAGGGAGGGAGAGCAGAAAAATGTCTCTGGCAAGCCAGGACGTGTATAAGCCCATTTTGGACTTCTTAGGACTACCACGACACCTAGCAGGTTCACTCTGCTAGGCTCAGTGGCGTAGCACAAAATTAGCTTGCCAGACAAGGCTGCAAACTCCCCCACAACCCAGAGAGATAACAGTCACTGTACATGCTTGAAGAGGGAAAAGACAGCGAAAGAATCGGCTGTGAATTCCCTTTACAAAGGGTCACACAGGAAAGGAAAAGAGAAAAAAACAATTATAATGTCCTGTGTCCTCCCCCAGGACTTTCTGGCCCCTCTGGAGGACATGTCTCTATAGTTACATCAATTGATTCTTAATTTCCATTAACCTACAACGATAACAAGTGAATCCCAGTGCTGTTTAACATCTTTGTAAGTGACATGGACACAGGAATCAGTGCACCCTCAGCAGGTTTGCAGATG
>VWZE01000054.1:303423-317308 GCA_013396675.1 Eubucco bourcierii
AGGGGCCTGGAACTAGATCATCTTTGAGGTCCCTTCCAACGTTACCATTCTATGATTCTATGATTCAAAACTAATCTGACTTTGCTACTAAGATGAAGACCAAATTTGCTCAAAACCCTGTAATCTAGCTTTCCCTTGACTCCTAAAACTTTTGTATGACTTTCTGCCTACTTTAGAAGTAACAGAAAGCAAGGGAGGGACACACACTTTGCAATCAGAAATCACCTAATTGCTTGAGTATTTCCACAATTTTTCCATTTCTTTGCCAGTTCAGTCATGGGAGAGCATTTGAGGTCAGTCATGTCTCATGGCTGAATAAACACCATTCCTCTCAGCTATTTTGCCCAGGTTAATGTTTGGCATCAGAATGAGTGCCATTCTAAGCTTTTATCACTGTGATAACATTACTTTGGCAGTACCTGTGGGTTATCATCTGCTTCTCCGATGCACGCAACAGTATGGATAGAGTTTGTGGAAGGGGACTCACATGGATGCAGTTTTAAAATTCAAAATGGGAGCTTTATTCTAGGAAAAAGTATCCAAAAAAGTTCCCTCTGTGTAATACGCACAAGCAGGTCTGAGTCTATCTGCTTATCTAATTATGCATAAACAAATTCCTCTTTCAAATACTCCTTTGCATGCACTGTAATCAAACCAGTCCACAAATAAATCACTGTTGCCCTTGATTGTTTTCGTCCTCTCTCTGCTGCCAGACGTGCACCCTTCACAGGGACCTGAGAGTGATATGGCTGCTGAATTCAGTGGGGCCTAGATTTCAATCTTGATCTCTTCTAGTCCAAGGGAAAGAGCTGAAAAGTGTCTTCAGAGACCCAGGAACACACAGAGAAATTCAAAACACTTAGGGACACTGCAGCAGCACGCAGCATTGTCAAAGTTGCAGAGAGCTTTCCATATTGATTAGTTCCATGTTTAATGTATATGATGCTCTTGCAGTGTTTGCAAATAGCCTTTTTTGTATGAAAACAGCAACGGCTTAGTCAAAGCCAGATCAAAGAGGCACGCATGATTCACATCCACTAAATAAACACTAATGCCTGATGGCAGTAATATAGCTATTTATATTCATTGCTTGATTTAACCACTGGCATTCCTTTAATATGATAATAAGCATAGGCTCTTTGCTATGAAGAAAAAGAGGCTCGAGTGCTAAACTTGCTCTTAACACCAAATGAAAGTGATATTGGTGGGCAAGTTGAGATGTGCTAATTAACTTCCACCAGAGACAAAATCAGGAGTTTAATTTTAGATTATGCTTTGGAATTTCATACAAACAAATAAGCAGGCAACTTTGGCAGGAGTTAAGCACTTGAAAGCATTTGAAGGTCTCATAGCCAGGTCCTATAACTGACCTCTGTGCTTCATTTGAAATTGCAGTCCTGCATATCTATCATTTCACCTCCTTTGTTGAATCTGATATTGCAAAAATGAGAGCAGACCATTCTTTTAAACAACATTATCATCAGTGACTACAGCCCTAACACCTCAAAAAACAGCACTAAACTGATCCACAACCAGCAAGTAGCTCTCGGGAGCAGCATGTATCAGGAAAGTAGATGACAGACATCTCCCTCTGATGAAAAGTGAACCTGTGCTGGCCTTGTGCCATAGACGCTCTTAGAGGATCTACAGGCAGTAAATGGACCTTCCAGATCCATCTGTTCCACAGCCACTATTGGTTACTGTCATTTTGCAGGCAATTCTCTGCCTGTATCCATTATCCCTATCACTTGATCCAAAGAGGAAAGAATCTATCGATATGAAAACACTTCACACAGGCTGGAAAATTGTCATTGTGTTCTTTTTCTGCTCTTACACTTTTCCCTTGACACAACTACCAAGGCACTGCTGGGAAAAGGACTTTATTAGAAAGACTTTTCATGTGGCCTATTATGGCCTTCCTCTCCATCCATCTCTTACATGTCACAATACTGACTCCTGTAAACGTAGTTTTGTTTCTATCCAAACCCACTCGTGCTGCAGTAACACACATCTTTCACCTTGTTTGAAGTAATAACTATTTGATTTGCAGAGGTCAGTTGGGTGCTTTGGTATCATGTAAATGGTGGTGAAATCATTAAACCTACACAAACAACGAGACAGTATCAAAGACATCACAGGATCTTCAGAGTTTGGCTGTGAGAGTGACAAATACAGCAGTTCCTAGTAGACAGTCAACAATGAAAAAAGGTCCAGAATCTGATGAACATTGCACCCAGGATGGTGTGCAGTTAGTTTGCAAAGGTACAGAGCTCTACCCAACAGAAAATGTTTAAAGGGTGGTGGGGAAAAACAGAGTTCTAAAATTGCTTTCTAAAAATTAAAGAAGCACACACACCCCACCCCCCCCCAGAATTGGATAGAAATACGGAATATATTCAAAGATCAAATGAGAGATGCTGCTAATAACTATAAACTACAGTGCAAAGCAGTGCAGAAGCATATGAAATACACACAGAATCCCATCAAGCCCATACAATCCCCCAAAACCTTCCTCCAAACAGACCAAAACCAAAACCCCAGCACCCCCTTTCCCACCTGGGGTTCACCATGAGTCCCTGTACTTTTTCCTTCTCCTCCATTGTCAGGCTAGCTCAGGTTGGCCAGGTTTGAACTGAATTCAGCTGAATTCTACTTTCTGTATTGCAGATAAGGCTGTTTAAGTGTTAGAGCTCTGCTTTGACTTATTTGCTGATTTGCTTGATAAACAGGATGGGCACGTGAACCCCAGAAGTCATGGCTGCAGAGTTGTGCTGGCTCCACAGCCAGGGAAGCGTTTTTGGAACCGAGTCCAAACTGGGTCATCTCCTAATGCTGCATCTTGCCAAAAGTTGGTGCTGAGGGACATGGTTTGGCACCAGAGGTGGTGGAGTTAGAGAACAGTTGGACATGATGATCTGAAAGGTCTTTTCCAACCTAAGCTATTCTGTCAATACATGTTGTGTCACAACACAGGAAGAAATGCTAGTACTTCAAAGACAGTTTGTAGTTCCTTATTAAAGATCTGCAAGAGAAGTGAATTATTTCTCCAACAATTAACACAGACCACAGCTGTCACTGTAACCAGCAAATTTGAAAGGGATCTCAAATCCTTCTATGTGTCCAAACAACTGATAAAACTTGTTAACTACAACTTGAAGGGAACACCAATCTTTTAAGAGACTTTTGCTTAGATAACTGAGAGCAAACTAAGATGATCCTTAAAATTCTTCTATCCTCAACAACATTTAATGACTCAGACCTGCTTCTTCACAACTCTAAGTTTACAGATGGAGCAACACACTCGCAGACCACAAACTGTTGCCTTGACTCATAACTATCTTGCAAAGATATCTCAAAATTTTATCTGTTTCTATGGCTTCTGTCACCTGGTTTGCACTAGGGAGATCCCCCATTATTTCAAACAGCTGCATTCCTCCTTCATTGGGAAACCATTATTAGTTTCAGATAACTACTTTCATTTCATTATGCTTCCTTCTGTGAGGTTTAGGATCAATCACAGATGCTTTGCAGGCCTAATGTTGAGCTGGACTGCAAATTAATTTTAGGGTACTTAACATTTAAAGAGTTTGGAAGGTAAGCAGTCATATAAATCAATTTTATTTAGTTATTTCCCCCCAATCTTTTAAGAGATTGCATACTGATGTGTCTCTCTAAATGCCTGAAGACAGTTTTCATGGTCTTTATGAAGTTGTTCAAATTGAAAAATGTCTGCAGGCAATAAATGCCCTTCAGTGTAACTTTGAAAACACAGTATATTCTCCAGGAGTCTGGCTTTTATTTGTCTTTTGTAGTATTTGTGTGCTGATTTCCAGCTTCTGTCTTAGATGGGTGATCATTTTACTGAATATGTATGTCAGGATTATATGCAATTATAGTTTAGCCACCTCTTCCAACAGACCTCTGTAAAAGCTACCCACATTTTGTAAGCGTAGACTTGAGCTTCTGCCTCCTGGTTGGAGAAGTTCAAGGCTTGAGTTTATTGGCTGAACTATTTGCTTTGATGACAATACAACATTTCTTAGAAGTGGCTGAAAACCCAAAGCTCTCAATGAATATGAGGACTGCCTGGGGGTCTGCAGCAGGTTGTCTACACCTATTGAAAAGTGTTGCACCACAACTGTTGCCAGTGCAGGCTGTTTCCTGCTCTTGCAAAAGAAACCTTGAGATCAACTGCCTTAAATTGCTGTGACAAAGCCTGATTTTACTAGCAACATGTGTTGGTTTGAGGCTAATTGGAGTATTTTAATGGAGAAAATTACATTATAGGCTGTGAAAAGAAAACAATGGTGATGTCTGCTTCACTCATAGGCTTGCTGAGATGTATAAGAACAAGAACAGAAACATAGATAAGACAGTCACTCTCTCTCAGGCTTAGAGAGTCTTGGTCTCTCTAGCTTTTTGCCTCCTCCTCTCTGCTGAATAACCTGACTAACCACTTTACTTTTAACCTCCCTGGACAATCCTCCAAACTCACCTTGTGCATAAGGCAGACCCTGGGGTAAGGTATAGGGGTGGGGAGAAGGTGGAAGGGTGGTTGGGAGCCTCTGCTGGGGTCTCTGATTTCTGGGATGGGTGCTATGTTTCTGTATTACCTTTAACTTGTATATTTCTGTAACTATTCCTGTCTATAGTGTATATCTCTGCTTGTACATTGTGCTGAGTTGTAAATAGAGCTTCAGTCCTTAACTTCCAGCTGGCTGAGTTTAGTCTGGGTGATTTTTACAAAGCAGGGGGGTGGGGAGAGAACTCCCAAACCATCACACAACACTTAACCTTACCACTCTTAAGTGAGTAACACCTACAATGGCTAGAACATTGAGCTAAGCAGAAGTGAACACTGCAAACCTATTTCTAGAAGAAATGTAGCCCACAGAAGTTGTGGTAGTTTGAGGGGTCTCAGGTTCCCTTAAGAAGACCTGGTCATCCCCAGAAATCATAATTTTGTTATTCAATCCCTTCATCCTGCTATCACTTTATAAGTGGGCAGCAAAGTCAAATCTTTCTCTTTTCTCCTTTCCTTTCAAATCTCCAGAGGGACTCTTATCTGGGTAACTACATGGATGTAAATTTGTCTGTGGATGTAAACCACAGCAAATTTCAAGCTGTGCCATCATTGCCTGTTTGGGCCTAAAGGGGAGAAAATGGGAGGGGAGAAAACAAGCACTGGGGTTTGGTGGTTTAGCTTGGNCAGTTTGAGGGGTCTCAGGTTCCCTTAAGAAGACCTGGTCATCCCCAGAAATCATAATTTTGTTATTCAATCCCTTCATCCTGCTATCACTTTATAAGTGGGCAGCAAAGTCAAATCTTTCTCTTTTCTCCTTTCCTTTCAAATCTCCAGAGGGACTCTTATCTGGGTAACTACATGGATGTAAATTTGTCTGTGGATGTAAACCACAGCGAATTTCAAGCTGTGCCATCATTGCCTGTTTGGGCCTAAAGGGGAGAAAATGGGAGGGGAGAAAACAAGCACTGGGGTTTGGTGGTTTAGCTTGGTTGTGGGGGGAAGGTTTTGGGGGAATTCTCATGTACCCTGTGTGTGTATTAGGAGGTAAAGATTGATTTATGCCGTATCTTTTCCTGTACCTCTTTAAATAAGCTTTGCTGTATTCCTCTCCAATTCGAGTGTTATTATTTTACTGCCTTCTTTTTAAAGTAAAATAATCAAATCTGTCCTCTCTGTAACAAAAACACCAACAGAAATGAGCAAATTAGGAGTCTTACTACAGGCTGCAGCTTCATAATGTGCTGGTAAAAACCACTGCCCATTTACAGGAATGCAGACCTAGACTGGTTTCATGGATAATACTCGGTTTCCAATGCTTAGCTCCTCAAAAATACTTTGCAAAGTCACAGGTATGATAACTCACTGCTTACAGCTTAGGGAATTCAGGAATAAGGGAAATAAGGCAACGGGCTCAAGGCAAATCAATGACAGAGTTGTGAAGAGACCTTCATTATCACACTCTCATTCTGATCACTAATCAGCACAGCCTTCAGGCCTAAAGGAGGAGGGCATTTTGGCAGCAACAGCCTAGCAGTTCCTCACACAGCTGGAGAACACAGAGCATGGGTGAAGGCCTTATCTCTGTTCTGGCACTCTTTCATCTGCTAAAAATATCCTACAAGCCTTGGTTCCTGCCAAGACAGGTATCCTCACTTTAGGTAGGACTGCAGAAAGTCCTGAGGCTCCTTGCTGAGGACCTGCCCTACCTCTCCAGTTTTGGTTCCCAGCAGAAATACAGGCTTCCACTCTCCAACAGGAATGTCTGGGGACGAACCTGCCAGTAACAACAGATCCAAATCAGGGCAATTGCCAGGAAAATGCAGGCTACATTTGTGAATGTATTACCTAAGAGTGACCTCCTGTGTCTGTTCCAAGCATTCTCATCTCTTTAAGCAGAATAGCTATCAGAATAAGAAACGACAAATAAATCAATTGATCAATAAATAAATATATTTAAATAGACATGTAAGGAGAATTCTAAAGAACTGAACACTTTTCTTAATTTTCCACAGGCACAATTATAATTTTATCTGTACTGCACAGTACCTTTGACAGCAAACAGGCAATTAGTAAGTTCTAATAGCAGCTTCTGCTATAGATTTTGTAGCACTGTGTGAAGACAGGAAAAAGTCTATGACGTACACGAATATTCAGGGCTCACTCCACACCTGCACTGAGAGAGAGCTCAGTTTCAAAACTTAGCTTCAGCTGCTTCTCATCTGCATTTTACCTCCCTCTGAGATAAAACACAGAAGAGAAATTGTAAGAATCTTTGTAGATGCCACAGGTTAAAACAATAACATTTTAAAAAGAACACTGAAAAGCCTAGTGTGTGTGCTCCTTCTGAGCAGATAATTGTCGAAACTGTGCCACTATGTGGAGCAAAAGAGTTTTTACTACCTGCAGGTCAGAAATGGGGAGCATTTGGACTCTGATGGCATTCAAACAGAGCAAATGAATGATTACCCACCTGAAGAGACTCTCCCAGGGGTGGGTGGAACTCTCTTATATACTGAGCCTCTCTCATAAAGGCACTCTTTACCATAAGCCCTACTTTCCTTGCTGTAAGACACAGGACTTCTTAAGTCTGCTGGACTTGAAATTAAAGAAAAACATTGGAAAGATTTGATAACTGAGGGCATATGTTATCCATCAAACAGAACTTGGGTCTGGTGCACATTTACAACAGCTATAAACAGCTGCTTCCTAGACAAACTTCACTGTTTTGTCAGTTTTTTCCCCATCAGGAACTTGAGCCAAAAACTGTGTTCTGATCTTCAGTGAATTCACACAAGAGTGAGATTGTGGTTTAGACATTCCTACCAGTTGCAGAGGTTATGCACGTAGTAGAATTGACCAGGCAGGCAATTTTGTAGACCAGTGGGGACTGGCAGCTCCCAGCAATCAGTTCTAGAGTTACATAGCGAGCTGAGGTCAACACTTGCTTGGATTCCAAGATCACCATGACAGACAAAGCTTTTTCACTACTCTCTCTCTGATTTATCTGAAGAACAGCAAACCAATTGTCTCTAAATCAAATGCTTCCCGTCAAGCCTTTGTTTCTTGGGAAAACTTTTGGACCACGTTATTCACAATTTCCTCTAAGAGCTCTGCTGCTTATACCTCTCTCTGTAGTTAATATCTTCCATTCCAGCACCCCTTAGGATGCACAGCGTTGACCTAGAAATAACAGTGCAGGTGGCAGTCTGTGTCCACCGCCATGTGATATCTTATGCTACTACTGCTTTTACTCAGCTTGTTGAGAAAGCAGGGATGGAAGGAAGGAAACAAAAGGCTTTCATTATTGTTCTGCTCAGTGCTTGAGCCAGAACTGAAACTAGTTGGGTTCCTCTGATGCCACCATGGCTGGACTGTGCCCCAGGGACTCTAGGCAGAAGTTGCAGTGAGGACGGTGAGGGCTTAGCCTTTCAACACAGGATTGGTTAATGAAGCAGAAGAACCTGCAAAGCTTGTAAGAGTAGGACCCAGAGGAGTCATGCCAGATAACTCTTTATTTCCTGATTTTCCTTTTTCAATTTAATTTGACATTTTTGAGAGTGAGCTTGGTTACAGACTATTAATCTGTGGCTGAGAGCCAAGGAAGGAAAACACTTCAGCGAGAAGAACTGAGCACTGGAAAGCTTTGTCTGCAGTACAGCATGCAAAGATGATTTTAGTGAGTTCTAAGAAACTCGCAGTGGCAGTTTGCTCCTGTGTAACAAAGACATGCACACACAGTGCTTTCAGAAAAGGAAATGGTGACAATGTTTTCAAGTCCATTTTCTTCCTTTCTTTTACATTCAAAATCCGTATCAGCTACTGAAAGTTGAGCACTAGCTGATATTTGCCACCAGCTGGGCAAAGCTGTCGTGACAAACCTAAAGCGAAAGATTCACAACAGTTGCAACAGGCTTGGACCACGTAACTGGGCCTTTGGAAGGAGCTGAATTTCCAATTTCAAGCATATCAGGATCAGATGGTATTCAGAGGACAAACATGAGAAATTCCATGATTTTTGTCTAAAAACAGCAACTGAAGAGATTTACGTTTGAGAACCAGTTCATGCCTGATTCTTTGAGGTATAAAGCTAAAAAAAACCAAAAAACAATAAAAGCAAACAAAATTATGTTATGAAGTGAAACTGCCATACAGTTGTATTGCATAATTGTGAAGCTATGTTTTTGACACTTAATTCTTAGGGTCCTCATTCTCTTATTGTTCAGGAAAATAAAAATCCATGGCATATGACAAAATATTGAGTCTCAGGTTCTGGAATGATCCAAGATCTGAGTTTGACCATTGTGTCTTGGATACATTCCTTCAAACAAACAAACAAAAGGAAACTAAAGCCACATGTGGTGGAAATTAAACAAGCACCTGCAATCTCAGAATGAACAAGTGCCCAATCAATTAACATTTCCTCTGGAAGTTTTGGGAGCAGTTTTTTCTATCGCGTCTCTCACATGTGCAGAAAGAAGCCCTGGGAAATATTTCCAGACAAATAGGAAATGGAAAGAGTTCAGCACTAGATGGAGAAGATCTTTGCAAGAAAATTTCGTTGTGTTTTAAGGCTTTAATCACAGACAGGCAACAATGGAATACAAATTGCTATTAAAACAACTGATCGTGCTGAGAAACATGGAGCAAAATGAAGGCAAAACAGTGACCTCACTGGTAAAGATTATAATCCCTGTTCAATGCTAGTCCATTAATGGTAGTAATTGTTACAGTTCTTGATCACAGTGTCTTAACCCTTTAGCTTAAGTTATGATTGCTTATTCTTGCTGCAAGATATACATGTGCCAGTAAAGAAGGGCTGAAGGAGTCCTATTGTATTACTGAGCCAGTCTGTAGCAGGGTTCCATTTAGTTGCTGTTCAGTGATTCATGGTTATGTATGTTAAGACAATTATGAGTAGTTTGGATTTTTTTTAACCATTTAACCAATGATGAAATTTCTCAAATCAGAAGTCCACCAAGCATGTTTCCCTTACATCTATTTTCTGCCCCTAACAGTCCCGCATTTTTGACAAGGAAAAATGGAGCTCGAAGAGAAAGTCACTGTTGGTTTTTCACAAGACTCATAAGCATGAGTTCGTAATGCATTGCAAATATGATCAAAGAGTACAGATGCAGGAGATAAAAACTAGTGGGGAAATTATATCCAGCTGATGTATTCAAGCATGCCATTGAAGAAAACCTCCTGAACTTTAATGCATTACAGAAGTGAAAGCACTGTCAGTGCAATGGGGCTGAAGACCTGTTGCTTAAGCAGGTGACTTTGCTCCAAGAATAATTAATAAACAGCTTTAAAATGCAGTCTCATCTCCAAAGAGAATTACACTGGTGCAGTTCCAAGGGGACAGGCTCCAATCCATGCTGTTCACCAGTCAGGTTTTTGGTTTTTACATATTCTGGACTCAGTTTTACAACAGTGAGTGAAGGAGAGGAGACACAGGGTGAGACTCATCTCATGTATGAGAAATGAGAGTGTGGAGACTCTGAAGAGGATCTAATTATTTCTCTGCCCAGGTAGACACCCTGGTAGCAACACTTTCCAGAGAGCATATCATCATACAGAACTTTACCTGTCCAAAAAGCACTGATCACAGAATCATAGAATGGCAAGGTTGGAAGGGACCTCAAGGATCATCTAGTTCCAACCCCCTGCCATAGGCAGGACACCTCCCACTAGTACAGCTCACTCAAGGCCTTGTCCAACCTGGCCTTGAACACCTCCAGGGAGGGAGCAACCACAACCTCCCTGATCCCACTGCTGAGATACAGTTGTAAATGCCAACATATGGACATTGGGGCAAAAAGCCTAACAGAAGGCACAAAGGGAATCAGGAAAAGAGAGGGCATGGTCACTTACAGAAACCTTTGTTCATGTCGCTTTCCATGACACCATATGGATCTCTGTGGCAACAGCAGGACTCTCTTCATCAGGACACCTTTCCGTTATCTTAAGCATGAAACTACACTGTGTCTCTTCAGGGGAAATCTGCAACCCAACAACCAATTCAATACAAAGCTCCTATTCCCCCACGAAGCAAGTTCACTCTCTACAGAACGCAAGCGATGTTTCATAGGGCACCTCATTACAACAAGAACGTGGAGGTGCTGGAGCAAGTGCAGAGGAGAGCAGCAAAGCTGGGGAAGGGCCTGGAAAATAAATGTTATGACGAGTGACTGAAGGAGCTGGGACTGGTTAGTTTGAAGGAGGCTGAAGGGAGATCTCATCACTGTCTACAGCTACCTGAAAGGACATTGTGGAGAGGATGGTGCTGGCCTCTTCTCACAGGTGATTAGTGATAGAACAAGAGGGAATGGCCTCAAGCTGCGACTGGGCGGATTTAGACTGGACATTATGAAACACTTTTTCCCAGCAAGAACCCAAGCATTGGAATGGGCTACCTAGGGAGGTGGTTGAGTCACCAATCCTGGATGTGTTTAAAAGTTGTTTGGATGTGGTGCTTGGGAATATGATTTAAGGGTGAGAATATAGAGTAGAGACAACTGTTACACTTGATGATCCTGAGGGTGTTTCCCAACTGGAATGTTTCTGTGATTCTGTGAAAAAGAATGTATGGACCATGTAGTTCAAGACTGAATCATATGCATATATGGACATGGAAGTGTTGGAGCAGGTCCAGAGGAGGGCCACAAAGATGATCAGAGGGCTGAAGCAGCTCTCCTATGAGGACAGGCTGAGAGAGTTGGGGCTCTTCAGCCTGGAGAAGAGGAGGCTTTGAGGGGACCTGATAGTAGCCTTCCAGTATCTGAAGGGGGCCTACAGGAAGGCTGGAGATGGATTATTTACAAGGTCCTGCAACAACAGGACAAGGGGCAATGGGNGCAGTTTGGGTTGGAAGGGACCTCCAACAGTCATCTAGTCCAAACCCCTGCAGTGAGCAGAGATATTCTCCATACAGAAAATTTTCAATTGTTATAAACAACCTTGTTCCAGACTTTTAAAACTTTTGATTCTATATCCTTTAGAAAGTGTTGCTGCTCAGACTTGGGTAGCTGGGTAGAAAGGAGTAAGGAACACAGTGAGCATATAATAAAATTGTACAGGTGAAGATTCAGAATGCTACACTAGTCAGAAAGAGACACGCTTTGACTTACGCTGAAGACTGTAATTTGAAGTAAAATTTTGCTCAAATATTATACTTAGCTGCAAGCAGGGAGAGTGGTTAAAGCCTCAAAGAGGAATCAACAGTGGTGCCTAATTGTCAGCTATAGATTAGATTTTCAGGATGTGAAAAGAAAGCTGTGTCTGCACTCTTCAGACAGAGTGTACTGACTTAGACAACCACAACCATCCCACGGATTGCTCCCTCAGATGCATATCTGGGCTGATGCAACCATTACCTTCATCTCTTCTCTGTCTTGAGTAGCACATTTTGCCAGGCTCCCTATCCTGACCTGCTGCCATATAAAGTAGGTCACAGCAGTTGTGATCAAGACAGGCCTGGAAGAAGGAAAAGGACAAGAAAGGAAGAGAGGAAAGGATGGGAGAAGGGGGACAAAGATAAGCTAAGAAGGACCAGCAGTGCTCAGCCATGGTGAAGGAAGGAGAAAGGGCAGGTTTTGAAGGCAGGAAGATAGTTTTGGCAGTTTGGGTTGCGTTTGCAGTGCCAGATGCTTGTATTTCAAGAGCTGGGTTCCATGGAGGAATTGCACTGAGTCACTGAGAAAAATACTAAAATGAATGTGCTATGTGGAGGGTTTTTCCAATAAAAGCTGTAGGAATCCACAAAAGCCACTGCTTGCTTGCTTTTTTTTCCTTTAATTGAAAAGTTCCTCATTTTGTTCTAATTCCCAATAGGTTTTCACTGCATTCATAGGACAATTACAGACTTGTTCTGGTTGTATTTGATACCTATAAATTCCCAACAAAGTCTTTGCAGGACAACAAGAGAAAAATAAAACCCAACTGCTTTATATTATCAAGTAGGGACTAGAAACACTACAGGAACTGTATTTTTGTGACAAATTAGACATATTTTTTTTCCTTGGTGTCATACCAACTAGTGCATTTTCACCACCTAATTGAATGTCACAGTTGTATCTCAAAGACAAGCAAGAAATGGTCTATAAAGAAAACAAAACAAAACAAAAACACATCACCAAAACCCCCCACAAAAAACAACCTAAAGAATTCTCATTCTCTTTTTTTTCTTGAGACATCAAAAACTATAGTAAGACAGACCTGAATTTCATGGAATTTGGGGGTTTGGATAGGCTAGAGGAATCATTTTGTTTGAACTTTATGGTTCTTATGTTCAGTTTTAGAGGGACATCCTTCAAAGTCTTTCACAACATTAAATGCAGGCTTCTGAAACTGGGGCTTCTGATATTTCCATGACATTGTGTCCAAATCCTAATTATATGCAATTTAAATTGTTTATAGCTTTTACCACACATCAGTCTTAGCATATGAGCTTCTGAACCTAGATGAGTCTTATTGCTGTATCACTCTGAATTCAGGAAAAAAATGCCAAATTGATGGCTAAACTGCAGAAATCACTATCATAAAGACTGAATTGGCCCAGTTTTACTTAATATTTCGAATACACAGCATCTGTCTGAATGCTGTGTTCAAATCAGTGTGCCCAGGAAGATCATGCAAGCAGGTTCAATGTTCATCACAGCCCTGAGGGCGCTTACCAGCTAGCAGCTAAGCATCACACAGCTGCTCACTCATTGCCCCTGCACTCAGCAGGATTTGGAGGAAGAGAATGGGAAGGGTAAAAGTGGGAAACTCTTGGAGTTGAGAAGAGAATGCTTTAACAATTGAAATATAAGAAGAATAAGAATACCACCAATGATCATAGAATCACAGAATGGCTCAGGTTGGAAGGGACCTCAGACGTCTTCTACTCCAACCTCCCCACCATGGGCAACGACACTTCTCAACCAGACTTGGTTGTCCAAGGCCTCATCCAAGCTGGTTCTTGAATGCTCCCATGGAGAGGGCATCAACAACCTTGCTGGGCAGCCTATTCCAGAGTTCCACCACCCTGATACTGAAGAACATCTTCCTAAGATCCTGTCCAAATCTACTCTCCCTCAGCTTCAAACCATTCCCCCATGTCCTATCACTATACACCCTCATGAAAAGTCCCTCTGCATGCTTCCTGTGGAAACTTTCAGTTATTGGAAGGCAGCGCTAAGATTCCCCTAGAGTATTCTCTACTCCAGGTTGAACAGCACCGTCTGCTTCAGCCTATCGCCATAGCAGAGATGCTTCGCACCTTGGATCATCTTTCTGGCCTCCTATGGACTCACTCCAAGAGTTCTCTGTCCTTCTTATGCTGGGGACAGTGTAACTGGATGCAGCATTGAGTGCACC
>VWZE01000054.1:317664-332262 GCA_013396675.1 Eubucco bourcierii
AGGCTTCGAGGGGACCTGATAGTAGCCTTCCAGTATCTGAAGAGGGCCTACAGGAAGGCTGGGGAAGGATTATTTACAAGGTCCTGCAATGACAGGACAAGGGGCAATGGGTTTAAACTGGTAGAGGGGAGATTTAGACTGGATGTTAGGAGGAAGTTCTTTGCAGTAAGGGTGGTGAGGCACTGGAACAGGTTGCCCAGGGAGGTTGTGGATGCTCCCTCCCTGGAAGTGTTCAAGGTCAGATTGGATGAAGCCTTGAGTAACCTGTACTAGTGGGAGGTGTCCCTGCCTATGGCAGGGGATTGGAACTAGATGATGCTTGAGGTCCCTTCCAACCTTACCATTCTATGATTCAAGGAGTCAAGCTGAAGGTTTTGTAACAATATATAATATTGTTACATATACTAACAATATTGTTAAATATAACAATAATAATACAGAAAAAAACCTAAGAAAGATAAGAAAGACAAATGCAGACTATTGCAAATGAATGATGTTAATCCAGTCCTTGAGCAGCAGCCCACTGGTCAACCTGCCCTCGAGTTTTATTGCTGAGCACATGGAATATCCTTGCTAAGTATTCAATATCATTACTGAGTATGGAATGTGCCTTTGGTCAGCTGGGGTCAGCTGTCCCAGCTGTGCCTTCTCCCAGCTCCTTGTGCACCTCAGCCTTCTCACTGATGGGGTGGTATAAGAGCAGAAAAGGCCTTGGCTCTGTGCAAGCACTGCTCAGCAGCAATTAAAACAACCTAGCATTACTAATACTGTATCCAGCACAAATCCAAAATACAGCCCCATGCCAGCTGCTGTGAAGAAAATTAACTCCACCCCAGCCAAAGCCATCACACAGTCTTTAGTCAATAGACATAAAAAAGCCCAAGTGTGCACATGCAGCACAGACAGCAACCAAGTCCTGGGCAAGGGAGTGGATTCTCCCCCTTTACTCTGCTCTCCTCAGACCCCGCCTGGAGTACTGTGTGCAGTTCTGGAACCCTCAGCACAGGAAGGACATGGAAGTGTTGGAGTGGGTCCAGAGGAGGCCACGAAGATACTCAGAGGGCTGGAGCAGCTATGCTATGAGGACAGGTTGAAAGAGTTGGGGCTCTTCAGCCTGGAGAAGAGAAGGCTTCCAGGAGACCTGATAGTAGCCTTCCAGTATCTGAAGGGGGCCTACGGGAAGACTGGGGAGGGACAATTGACAAGGTCTTGCAATGACAGGCCAAGGGGCAATGGGTTTAAACTGGCAGAGGGAAGATTTAGACTGGATGTTAGGAGGAAGTTCTTTGCAGTGAGGGTGGTGAGGCACTGGCATAGGCTGCCCAGGGAGGTTGTGGCTGCTCTCTCCCTGGAGGTGTTCAAGGCCAGGTTGGAGAAGGCCTTGAGTGAGCTGTACTAGTGGGAGGTGTCCCACTAGGCAGGGGGTTGGAGCTAGATGATCCTTGAGGTCCCTTCCAACCTTACCACTCTCCGATTCTATACCACATTATATCATATCATTATATCATATTATATCATGTCATAGGATAACACAACATAGCATAGCGTAGGATATATAAATATCTTATATACATATATTAATCTCTAGTTTTTGATTTAAGGATTCCTCTCTCATTCTACATCATACTAAGTATGGTACCAGTGTCCAGGTAGATTGAGTCAGTTGCCTCTCCTCAGCCTTAATAATTACTTGTTCAGTCTTGCCTGCTCTACTTTTAGTAAACACGTGGAGTATTTCTTTGCACTTCCTTCTGTGTCTTTAATTATGCTTTCCATCAAAGCTTGTTCTAAAAAGTTGTGTAAAGTTGTGGTCAGACTAATAATCCTCTAATTAACCAGTTTGTGTTTCTTTCTCATTTTCTGTCCTTTGGCTATATGACCTCTTGGAAGACTTGACAATGAATTCTATGGAGTGGACCTGCAACTTCAAAAGTCTTATCTTTTGGGGGCTTGGAAGTGACTCAGCCTCCAGCAAGCTGGACTGTATGGAGGTCTTCAGACTCTTTCTGCTCTAACATAGTACTTTGGGTTCCTATTTTCTTTCTGTCTAGCTGTGCCTCCTTCACATGCCCATTGAGTATTTCCACCATACTTCACATAGCTGACACAAAAGCACTTGGGTTTTGGTCTAAACTGCAGTTGTCTTTAATCTCTATCCTACTCCACCATGCTTTGAACACCTCCCATACTTTCTATTTATACATTTATATTATATCTATATAATACATTTATATTATGTATAAATACAATGACCAGGTACTATTTATTGTATTATTTATACAATGCATAAATAGTACATTGCTACCTTTTAGAATTACCAGGCACAGGCTAATTCTGTTTGACTGCTACCAAAATTGCTATTCCTATAAGGTTTGATTTCTGTACCTTTTAGATCTTTGCCTTTTAGAACATCCGGCAAAAGAAACACCACAGCATGCAAGCAGCTGTTGTCTGTTTCTGATTGAAAAGGTGTTATGCCAGATTATGGAGTATCTTCTGTGTGGATCTCATGTGGAAAACGTTGATTTGTTGAGGGTTGGCTTTCCAGAATAAGTTTGATTCATAGTTTCTTTAATGAACGTGGTGCAACAATGTGATTGCACAGTTAAAACTTGCTGTTGTCTCAGAACATAAAGGCAGAGGAAGGTGACATTGTTGAATAGATTTGAATGACCTTGAAAACTGGAGTAAGACATACAGGACAAAAGTAATTTGTACCAAGCAGAAGGTCATACATGCACTGTCAAGTGTTCTTGCTAGAAATACATCTAATAATAAAAAAATAAAATACATCTAAAATAATAAAAAAAGGAGAAAACCTGAGAAGGATGGGGACTGCTGGGTGGTGATGAACCACCAAGTCACATGTGAGAGCCAGACTGTACACCAGGATTCTGCCATGAAAGACATCTCAAGGAGATGCAAAAAACTACCAAAATTGCTTACAAATTACTTACTCTAGTAAGATCTAGCTCATCTCTCTCATGTCTGAAGAGCGTGAACTCCAGAAGCAGGTGGTGCTTATTAGTCTCCTCATCCCCTTATCATTCCGTCTATTGAAAGATCATAGAATGGTAAAGTTGGAAGGGACCTCAAGGATCATCTAGTTCCAACCCCCTGCCATAGGCAGGGACACCTCCCACTAGTACAGCTCACTCAAGGCCTCATCCAACCTGGCCTTGAACACATCCAGGGAGGGAGCAGCCACAACCTCCCTGGGCAACCTGTTCCAGTGCCTCACCACCCTCACTGGAAAGAACTTCCTCCTAACATCCAGTCTAAATCTCCCCTCTGCCAGTTTAAACCCATTGCCCCTTGTCCTGTCATTACAAAACCTTGTCAATAGTCCCTCCCCAGCCTTCCTGTAGGCCCCGTTCAGATACTGGAAGGCTACTCTAAGGTCTCCTGGAAGCCTTCTCTTCTCCAGACTCAGAGCCCCAACTCTCTCAGCCTGTCCTCATAGGAGAGCTGCTGCAGCCCTCTGGTCATCTTTGTGGCCTCCTCTGGACCCGCTCCAACACTTCCATGTCCTTCCTGTGCTGAGGGCTCCAGAACTGCACACAGTACTCCAGGTGGGGTCTGACAAGAGCAGAGTAAAGGGGCAGAATCCCCTCCCTTGCCCTGCTGGCCACGCTGCTCTTGATGCAGCCCAGGACTTGGTTGCTGTCTGGGCTGCACTCACACTGCAGGCTCATGTTGAGCTTTTCATCAACCCAGACTCCAAGGTCCTTTTCCTCAGGGCTGCTCTCCAGCCATTCACCACCCAGGTGGTGTACTGCAGGATCTTGAAGTGTGTTCCATGTTTTTACTTTGTAAGATCTTCCTCATCATGTCCTGGTTTTAGTTCAGGACAAGGCCATGTTACACCTTACTTCCCTCTTTCTCCCTTATGTCCTGGTTTCCATGAGAAGGCAGCTTATACGCCAGGGATAGCAGAGAGCCAAGACATACTGCAACAGTTTCTCTGTTTTGAACAGGGGAGGGAAACCCACACCAAATATCTCATGAGGCAGCATATATACTGCCTAAGAGATATGACTTTTTCTACCTAACAGCCTGATGGCTGACACATACACCAGCTATAACAGCATACTCAGGGATCAGTGGGAAAAAGAGAAAAGGTAAAGGAAAAGAAGCCATCACAAAAGAAAATAATACCAAAAGAACAGACTGCATAAGCTAGCAATAAATGTCAAGAGAACACATAAAGCAGGGCAGCTAGGATAGAGGATCATCCCTCTAGCCTTGAAAGAAGCGAGGCCCTAGTGTAGCTTTCCATCAGGCATAAAAACTACAAAGAAAAGGTAGGTTTAAAAGGAACTTGATGAGCTGTTAGAAGAGTTTACATGATCTGGGGTTGTCTTTTTAGTGACCCAGGAGTTCCCTTCCACAGATATATTCCTATTTATAAGGTTAGTACTTGTCTAATTTTATCACACTGTAAATTCTTTTTAAACAGAGCTGAAATTCCAGGAGTAAGTAGTCCATGGGCAGGATGTTTTCTACAGCTCTTGTCCTGCAATACTACAGAAGAACTCCTTCTACCTCTAATATTTTAAAAAAAAAAAAAAAGAAAAAAGAAAAAGAAAAAAAAAAAGAAAAAGAAAGAAAGAAAACCATTTGCTTGATCCTAAAGAAAAGTACATCTGCTGCACAGTGGGAGACTATAGAGGGAAGATAGAAACACTGGGAGCAGAATAAAAAAAAGAGTCAAGAATGCTCTAATTTCAAATGGCCACCTTTGACTTTGTTTTAGTAATTTTTCAAATTTTATTGCTGCTCCTCCTTTCAAAACATCTTCAAAATAATCAAATAACACAACTGTAACAACAACATTCGGGAGTCCTTTCAGGGGCTATATTGAATTTTGCCAGCTACAGATTTTGTAGCGAGGGACAGAAAGCCTGGAGAGATGAAGAATGCAGTAGGAATGAAGATTTCTGACCCTGCTGCCAGAAAGTAGAAGACTATTTTAATAATTCAATAAAGGCTACAATATGGGAGGAATAGGGGATGGGGGTGTGTTCCTCTTTCTTTGAGGAGGATCCTTATAAAGGGTCAGGGGCTTTTTCCACTGTGAGAGATAAGCAAGGCAGCCAGCACAACTGGATTTCAAGATAACTGGTTTACTATCCATCTTTGGAGAAGCTGCACATTTCTGTAAGATTCAGCTCTACCAACAATGGACAGAATTACAGAACATTAGGGGTTGGATGGGACCTCAAAAGATCACCTAGTCCAACTCCCCTGCCAGAGCAGGATCACCTAGAGTAGGTCACACAAGAATGCATCCAGGAGAGTTTTGAATATCTCCAGTGAAGACACCACAAGCTCTCTGGGCAGCCTGTTCCAGGGTTTTGTCACCCTTATAGTGAAAAAGTTTTTCCTTATGGTCACATGGAAACTGCTATGCTCCAGCTTGCAGTCGCTGTACCTTGTCCTATCATTGGCAATCTCTGAGCAGAGCCTGGCTCCATCATCCCGACATCTGCCCTTCACATATTCATAGACACTAATGAGGTCACCTTTCAGTCTCCTCCTCTCCAAGCTAAAGGAAACTCCATACTGTTTAAAAGGCTGCTATGGATACTGGCAATCAGATTCAAATGCATTGGAAGGGGAGTTAATGAGAAAATAACAACAGGTATGTTATTGTACCATGCACCCCAGCATTATCAACAATGTGCTCCTTTAGAGGGAAGGTAGATTGGAAGTAGGTGCAACCCAATGTGTTCTGCTATAGGTGATCCTGCTCTGGTAAGGTGGGTTGGACTAGATGAACTTTCAAGGTACCTCCCAGCCCCTAACATTCTGTGGTTCTGTAGTGGCAAAACTGTCCACTCACAAATTAGTATTTTGTCATACATGCACACTTGACGCTAGAAGAAAGCACAAATTCCCCTATGTTGAGAACACTTTTTTTTTTTAATCACTTTTTCTCATCAACTATTGTGCAGCCAGTCAGAAACTCACACAGAAGCTCTTTGAAAATAGATGTTTACACTAACATTGACCACTGCCCTTGCCACAGGTGTCCTCCTCTCTTGTCTCTAAGAATGACTCCTTTCCACTGTCATACAATGGCTGTAAGCAATGATTCATAATACACCAAGAGATGTATTCAGAAAAAAATACAGGGCCTGAAAAATAATGGCAAAGCTCATCTTTCTTTTCTGTCCAGCAGCCACTTTCCCTCTTCTCAGACCACATCATGTCCTGGAAAAGTATTTAGAACTAAAGTATCTAGTTAGAAGAATTACTCTTCCCAAGTCTCTCAGGTTTGGTTTGTTTTTTTTTTTCAGGAAGGAGCTGTTAAACACCTTTAAGGGGCAGCCACTTCTATTAATTTTAACTCAAGAAAAAAAATCAACAGGAATATCGTGGGTGACTTGTCTTTAGCACTTAGCAAAGCTCAAAGCAGAACCAAACCTCATTTGTAGAGGAGCTTTCTCTGCCAGGTAGAGAAGAGCTGTATGGACTGCAGTGCCTGGCTATCTGCCTGCCTGCCAACCTGACTTGGACAAGTAGATTGTACAGAACCTTTACTGCTTACTGAAATCTAAGTCTGTAGAGAACAATTAGGCTGTCTGATCTGGTCTCCTGTGCCCCACTCAGCTTAATGTTTCACACATATATCCTGGATCACACTCTCAAACCTTAGTTAAACCTGATCATTTTACCCACCTCCAGCTTAGCTCTTGTATGCTATAGGAAAAAATAAACTAAAGAGAACAAAACACACAAACCTGCCTCCAAAAAAACGTGTGACAAACTGCAAGGAAATGTTTAGGAAACATATATTCAATGATCCAACAGGTAAATAATCCAACACATCAGGGAAAATAATCCAAAGCCACGGATAATTCCCTAACTATGATGGTTAGGGCAAAACTATGATATTCAGTATGACCTTGAATATATGAATAAGACAAGGAAGGGAGTCACAAGGCCCCACTGCCATTACAGAATCATAGAATGGCTTAGGTTGGAAGGGTGCTTAGAGATCATCTACTCCAGCCTCCCCACTATGAGCAGGGACACCTCTCAAACTACTGCATTAGTCCTTTACTACAGCCCATGCAGCCTCTAATGGTTCAGATAAATAAACTCCACCTCAGAGGACATCCAAGCCAACTGTACATGAGAAGGAAGCATAAGACAAGCCAATCTCCTTTCCCTAGACCTAGGCAGGCAATGTGTGTGAACATGGGAATGATGAGATTGATGACAATTGTACTGTAAAGCTAGAAGGGTGGAAGGATGTTGAGAGAAGTGTGGATGGCTCTTTCTCCTTGCTTCCTTCTCAGAGTACCAGAAAAACAGAGACTCTCAGGCCAGACTCAACAACTTTGCATGGACAGGTAGGTATTCAGCTCACTTCATGCAGAGAGGCTGTATGATGTTTGCCAGAGCCTAGATTAAAGCCTGTGCAGTCCATTTTTAAAATAGTAGTCTGGTGATTCAAAGTTACTTTGGATAGCAGTTCAACTATTTTGTCATCTCCCCAGCTAAAGAAATACAGCTGATTTAAAGGTCAAATCTGTTCAGCTTCAACTTTAGGCCACCAGATCTTGGTATTTGAGTAAGCAAGGTTGAAAAGCTCCAGACATGTTTTCTTAGCGAAAAAGTATACACATGATCATCGAGTTACCTTCTCTTTTAGTTACTTTAACACTGCCTAGATCCATTCCTGAGTATTTACTATCATTAATGGTTCTTATCTTTTATTTCTGACTGCCTTCTGGGGAAAGAAAAATGTGTACCAAAAAAAGCCAATTAAAAAAAAAAAATTAATCTCCACAATAAACCTTTCTGTTTTCAGAATTGGTTAGATATATGCATTTGTACTGTTTCTGTACTAGTCTGGTATTAGTATACCACAGCTGTGACCTTTTTTTCATAGANAGCCTGTCCTCATAGCAGAGCTTCTCCAGCCCTCTGAGCATCTTATTAATTAAGATCTCCGATTAATCTCCTGTGGTGAATATAGTGCCAATAATGCTCCCACCTGCTCCCATGAGGGCAGGTTGGACTTTGAGAAACTGCTCTGACGGGAAGTAGTTAACCTCAGTTTATGACTATTTAAACTTTCCTGGGGTGTTTTGCTGATATTGTTTGGAAGGAAGTGCTGGGATACTACTGACTCTGTATGAGGTCTTGTTTACTGATAAACTCATAATTGTTTAGTCACAATGAACTGAACATTTTCCCTGACAAAGGAATAAATGTGACCTACTGGCATGGCTTGAAAAGTTACTTCTGAGGTCTACATGTTATGGGTTTTCAGGCTCATGCATTTTGCAGCCTTGCACACACAAAAAAAATTTCAATCCAGCTGCAAGTTTTGTTATAAAGACTCAAGAATAGATGCTGTCTGTTTAGTGTGTCCTCTTCTGTGACTAAAGAAAGATCTTGTCTGGTTCTAGACAGCAAATCATATTTCCTTTAGCAGAAAATCTCCAAGTGTGTTAGATGACTGCCCTGTTTATTGAGTCTATTTACTGCTGCTGATGGATTGTATACTAACACAATAAACAGTGTCTCGAGGGAATGAAAAGTATTTCTGCTTTCAATTGGGCTCTAAGTTTGCTTTTTCTGGCAACATTTTCCTTCTAGGGTCCTCAAGGTGAAAGCAGACACCATTTGGTGCCTTGCTATAATAAAGTAAATATTTTCCTTCTCTAATCGTAGTGACCTTCTGATCTATTGCCACTGAAATTTATATTCCTGGGAAACTCTGAGAAGTTTTACTTTGCCTCTCCAGGAACACAGATAACCTTTCTGAGCTCCACCTGATTCACAGCTAGTTTAAAATGAATGGAGAATTTTCTTGATATTAGATTCTGTATCAAGAACAAAAAAGAAGGAATTAATAAAACACAAAGGATAATTTGGATTATGTCCCAGAATTGTTATTAAACTGCCATGCCTCTGATAAATTCACATAAACAGACATAAATCCAAGATGAGCATTCCTCATGTAAGTTAGGTGCCAGGTTTATTTCGTATTTGGGAGCAGAAAAACTAACAGGAGAAGACATAAGAGATTTCTGTGCTGTCCAGCAAGAGGTCTCTGAGTCAGGTGTGAGAACAAAGTCTACTGGGAGAGCAACTTAGTAGGAAAAACATTGCTCTCAAGAGGTTAGTGTTAAAAGAAGAAAATTAGCTAGCAATGAAGTCAGTGGGGCTGTTCTCCAGTATGTACCCAGTGAGTCTCAGGACCCTGGGGTCATCTGTTCAATCTTCCCACAGGCACTCTCCCCATCTGTTTTCCCATGCCACTCTTACACCCCTTCCTGTCAGCCTCTGTGCAGAAGATGAAAGCAGCTCAGACTTTAACCTCTCATTCCCTGGGAAGTAGGTCTTACAGTGTGTCCTGTACAAGGGTTGGAGGAAAGCTAATGAGGTGTTGAAAACATGAAGTGGTTTAAGTTATTGTCAGGTAGTGGATGATCACAATTCATAAACTGTCCTTGAAGACTGGAGTACAAGAAGCCAGGTAGCAACTTGAGGCAGTCATTAGTGTCTACAACAACAGGCCACAGGTGTTTGTGAAAATTCCTGTACAGAAGCCTCCAAGACTGCTGCAAGGTATTTCATTCTTATTAAAAAGAAACAAACCAGTGGGGAATTCATTACTTCAGAGGCTTTCTAAAGTGGTTTTGGATAGTCTAAAATAAATATTCAAAGAAATCCTAGATGCAGTTTGCTCTGTACTGAAGTAGCAGAGAAGTCCATCACAGACCCCTCAAGGAACAAAGAAGGACAGCACTACCTTAACATCCAGCCTTGTAGAACAGACAAGCATCATCTTAAGTTCTCTGAAGCCTGGAAGAGCCAGTGGCAGCTAAATACCTATTGTTGCCTGTAGCCATTCCTTAAAATATATCAATTACTCCAGTTGCATTTCAGAGTAATTATTCTCTGGTTACCAAGGTAACCAAATAAATGTAACAAGAAAGAACCATGATTTTTTGATTCATGCATACCTGGGTTGCCAGAGAAGTCTTAGAAAATGGATCACTTGGGCAAATCATCTGCAGTCTAACAGAGGTATAGCTCTCATCAGCCGTGGAATGCCTACCTGCAAACCCTCCCAACCTGCACAGTGGTGTTTGTAGCACTGGAAAGACCCAAAGGCTCTGGAGACCATACTGCTTATTCAACAGGAAGAGAGAAAGTGGAAGCCAAGTGCTCATGGGAAAGGTAGATCATCCTCAAATGTCTGCAGTTAGGAAACAAAACCTGTGAAGCCTGTACTAAGAAATCTCTGGATTTAACTGTATTTCAGCCACAATTGCCATAAGTAGAAGATAATTTATCCTGGTTGACGCTTCCAGAGAAGTTTCATTCAGTAACAGCTCAACTGCACACATTCCTCACAGGCCAGGAGAAGTAATTTTCTTTGTATAGGCAAGACTTCAAAGCTAAGAGGAAGGAGCAATATATAAGCAGACTTAACACCAAAATACTTTTAATGCTTTTGGTGTAGACTAGTCCAATGTCATGAGAGAAATATACGAAGAAAAATAGTTTAAAAGCCAATTGAAATAATCTTTTATTTCTAAAGTCAGAGAGAGAGGGGGGGGAAAAAAAAGAAAAAGAAAAAACACACACACAAAAAACCCAAACATGAAAATGGTGACCTGAATGGTGACCTGCAGGCAATACATTTACTGTGAACATCACTTGCCTGTCTCTACAATAATACTTCCTTTGTTGGATGTTAATGTTTATTTAATAAGAAACTCAATAAATGATGAAACCCTTCCTCTGACAGTACACTACAGCTATGTGGAATGCCAGCTCTCTAGACACATAAATGAAGGCATATTATTCAGGATCCCAAGTTACACCATGGTTGAATAGTTTTACACACAAGAAATGTATAGTATATAATGTCTGAACATTCTACATTTCAAAAAGGTTTCTGTTTTCCAAAACAGCAACAACTTAGAAACAAAATCAGCAGGGAATAAAGATAAGAGGCAGATACATTTCTGCTTGATGTAGTCAGAAAGGTAGAGCTCTAAACTCTTACTTAGGAGGCAGTTTAGAAAGCTCTTTATGCCAGACTGTGGCATGAGTTCTATTCCTTCTCATCTCCAGTTCCAGGTATAGTGCTGAGCTGTGCCATAGCGGCATCCCAACCATACAGCCACCAAGTACCTCTTAAATAAAGACAGAAGAAAAAAAAGTAATAAAATAGATAATTGTAATTAAACATGACTGTATGACAGGTTAATAAAAACATGTAATACATTCTATAGTTCAGACTACAATTCAGTCCAGCCAAGAGACTATTAGAAGCAGGTACTCCAACTGTATGCTACATTTTGCTGTCACTGTGAATTTAGCTGGACATCAGAATGTGCCTTCAAAATATGCCCACCTGCTAGAGGAAAACAATTCTAAAAGGTGATCCCCAAATGTGTAGTCTTCCCATGTCACTAACATTTACTAGGATTGATTTGTTTGCAATTCTTAAAGCCCCTCCAGTTAAGACAGAGATTGATCTTCACTGCAGTCACCTCTAAAAACCAACGATTTGCCACAGGCTGTCACTTTGAGCTACACTTTGTTACTCTTCTGAAGGAAAGTGTTAAAAATGCTCTTTGACTTGGAAACATACCCATGGCACAATTGGGAAAGACAACTGTCTGATCCTTTTGCAGCACATGAAGACCAGGTATAAATCAAAGCCTTATTCCCAACCAGAAGTTTCTTAAGAGGGCACTTAGTTCATACCCTTTTCCTCTGTTCCTGCATGGTGAGTCCATTTCTCCGTGGGACTTTAAAGCTATCCATAAAACCTCCACTGGCAGAATCCATCCCAATGCCTGGCTTTCTCATACCTTGAGAAATGTCTACATCAAGAACCCCTTGCTATGCACTTTAGCCACATTGCTGTAGCAGACAAGGACATGTGCTGGTCCTTCCCCTCTGCCCTCGTAACATGTTAAACCTACCTGAATGCCATTATTCACTTCTCTAATTTAGATAGCCTCAATTCTTCTAGGCTTTCCACACAGATCATGGTTTTGAAGCCTCTGAAATTTTCTACTTCTCTAGTCACTGCTGACCATCTCTCTCCACCAAATGCCAGGTTTTCAACATACAGGCAGTGACTTTGCTTGCAAGATCTCACAGCATCAAATAATGCTCATGTGTGCTTGCTCCTTGTCTGCTTTATCATCTAGAATTTCCAGAGCTTAGTAAGAAGTCATCTGAGCCTGGAAGCCAGAGAGAGATCTGATCATGCCTTTTCTATATCTAATGTACTCCATAGCCAACTAAAAATCACTTCAATTAACAAGATGTTTACCTACTGTATTAAACACAAGAGTGTCAGTCTACAAGAAGACCCTTTGCAGGGAGATATGTGTTAGAGAAGCATAAATTATGATCATCTAATTTCCAACAATAAACTACTGTACTCATCCTATACTACTTAGGACACTTAGGATGTTAGGCTCATAACACATAGGTTTATGTGTCTTTGTGTGTGAGGAATTCTTTCCAGGTTAATACACTCACTACTTTGGGAGACACAATTCTGCTTTTTAGGTTTCTCCCTCCCCAAGAAGTTACCATTTCCATAACCACAACTCACACGTTTTGTCTGTAGGATAGAGCAGTTTCTTCCCCACACTTAAAGAGATTAAACTATACATAAAGTTGCTGGGAAAACATCTCATGGAGCTGACTAATGTGAGAAGAGGAGGAGGTGGTGGTGGCAGCAGCAGTGCAGAGAGAACAGTGCAAACGAAAGGGGTCCAGTTGCGTTTGGTTCCTACAGCTCACACTAGACAAGCAAGCACAGCATGTTTCATTAGAAACAATGAAATCTCCTTTTCAGCTGGCTGGCATTTTGGCAAGGCTGCTGATAGATCAGAAACTCAGAGAACAGTTTGTTTGCCATGCTGTAGCCTACTTTTGTTTAATCAGACAGCCACTGTTGAATGTGTTCCTGGCTGTCAACAACAAACCTCCAGGCCCACATTCACACGTCAGAGCGTGTGTGTGTTGTGCGCTGTGTATATGTGTGTACGTGAGCTCTTGCTCATTCTGTGATTAAAAATGTAAGCACCTACTATTTTCAGCCTGAAAGGCAGCCAAAACCTTTTTGTTCAAGTTGGCACAGGGAAGTATCCCCGTGCCCATTCCATCGTGTTAGCAGCACTCCACAAACCAGCAAAAAAAGGATGGGTAATTTTTACACTTTTTATGCCTGGAATTTGATGGTTTCACTTGCAGTTCTGAAGCAAAGGCAAAGCTCTCCTTTGTGCAGGATGCATTCACAATGTAACTGCAAGCTCTCTACAGGCAACTAGACTCCCCAGCACTGAAAAGGATCAAAGCTTTTAATTAAGGGCCTGATCTAGCCAGCTCTTGCTCAATAAACCAAATCAGACCCCACCAAACCTGCTTCTCAATAAGGTCCAAAGGTTTCAACACAGCTCTAATGAGTCTACTATTTGGCATTTGGACATTCAGTTTCCATCTCTCAGAAAATATTCCCAGTGGTAAACTTAAAAAAAAAAAAAAAAATCAACATTTGTGAACTTAATAAAAGGTGGTGTGGAAACATTGCCTCAGTGACTAACTCAAATACTTTTTCATTACCTTCATCTTTCACATATTGAAGTCCCTGACAATGTTTTCTGTGGTCTTTCCTGATAGTACCTTCACTGGATGACTCACACAGCAGTACAGCAAGAGCTATAGAAAACAGGGAGCAGCAACTTACAGAGTAGGGACAACACAGTAGCTCATGTACCTTCTAAGACAACACAGCAATCTTTCCAGATTTGGGGTTTGGCTTTGGTTGGGTTTGGCCGGGTTTTTTTTGGTGGGTGGTTTTGTTGTGGCTTTTGTGTGGTTTTTGTTTGGTGGTTTGCTTTTTGTTTTGTTTTGGGGGTTTCTTTTTGGGGGGAGGGGGTGTAGAAAGTAGCTCTCAGTTTGTTGAATATTGAATCAGCCAACACTTTTCCACGGAAAACAGATTCATTGAGGGGGTTTAGCCAGATCTTTAGGAAACCTTTCTTTTCATTTAAAAGAACATTTGATCAACTTCACTCAGTTCTTATGCATCTCAAGAAATTTCATCTGAAGAAAAGATGATACAACTGTTCAATAACTTCCCTATAGGGACCACTTAATAATGCTTGTTTCCTCACCCCCTTTTTGCCTACAGAAAGACCTGCAGGAGTGTCTGCAGAATGTAATATCAGGGTTATTGCAGCAAATGTTAATATGCCTTAATAAATATGAGGTTCATGCAAAGATATGCATGCATTCAAGTATACTCCTGTACTGTATTCAGTAAATGCATGTAAAAATACTTATTAAACCAACCTATATATACACAATAGAAAAATAGCACCATCAGGGCAGAAACACATCCTCTCGAACTAGGAACTGAAAAGACTCTAGGAGACAGGTTATAGATTCCTCTCTTCACAGTATCACCAAGTTTGGAAGAGACCTCAAAGATCATCAAGTCCAACCCATTACCACAGACCTCAAGACTAGACCATGGCACCAAGTGCCACATCCAAACTCGCCTTGAACACCTCCAGGGATGGTGACTCCACC
>VWZE01000054.1:332683-350123 GCA_013396675.1 Eubucco bourcierii
ATGGGGTTGTTGTGGCCAAAGTGCAGCACCTGGCACTTGGATTTGTTGAGCTCCATCCCCTTGGACTCTGCCCATCTGTGCAGGCGGTCGAGGTCCTGCTGCAGAGCCCTTCTGCCCTCCAACCCAGCAACATCAGCCCCCAGCTTGGTGTCACTTGCAAATTTTCTGGTGACTGACTCGATGCCCTCTTGATCTTACTCTCAGCTTAACACGTTAAAAAAGAGCATTAAAGTAATATAAAGGATCAAAAGAAACCAGAAGTAATATGTTTAAGGCAGAGGTGCACTGGTTTTGTTGACAGAGGTTTCCTAGATCATAGCTCATACTTTTTGCAGATGTCTGTGTCTCACTTGCAGGAATTTGTACCCTTTCAATTTCAGCTTCTGCACTTTCAATCACTTCCCAAAACTATATCTCATTAAGAGAATAAGTGCAGTGATTCAAGGTTCTGCTGTGTGTGCATATAGCTGGGACAGGGAACTGAGAAGAGGAAAGAGGGGGAGAATTTTTTTTTTTTTTGAGAGAAAGGGATCAATAAATACATTAAAACATTGCTGTTTCCTCTTAATTACTGTAAATAAATAATAGGACTATCGCCATAACACCTAAGATAGGAAGAGTTCCAACCTCACTGATTACACATGCCTGTAAGAAGCTGCAGAAAGCTCTGTTGAGAGTGACTTTGGTTACTTCATTGGTCCAAACAATCCCAGCATCCCAACGGTTACCTCAGTGCAGCTGGAAGCCTCAGGTTTCACAGGAGCCATTTACAATGCTACATGGAAGAAAAGGATTCAGAACAAAAGCTGTGTACTTCCAGCTACTTATAGTTGGGTATTTTTTCCCAGGGTATAATCTCTTACAATTTAGTCACGTTCTGTCTGGAGTAATACACATTATTTTCTGCTTCTCTACATTGCCCTTGAACTTCATCAGAGCAGTTTGTTCTGCTTCCCCTCCTGATTAGGACTGTTTAGAACTACCATGTCCTGCTAAGCAGCTGGCCTGCTTCCCCTCATAGCCAGCAAATTGTTCTCCTTCCAATACTAGTTATTTTTAGAAACAAGGGGTTTTGGATTAAAAAATAAATGGTGTTGCATATCACAAGACATCGTCCTTTGCTCTCAAGGTTTATTTTGTTTAACCCTTGTAATAAAATCAGGTTCATTGCAGCCCAGACAGCCAGCCGAGTCCTGGGATCCATCAAGAGCAGTGTGGCCAGCAGGGCAAGGGAGGGGACTCTGCCCCTTTACTCTGCTCTCCTCAGACCCCACCTGGAGTACTGTGTGCAGTTCTGGAGCCCTCAGCACAGGAAGGACATGGAAGTGTTGGAGTGGGTCTGAAGGACGCTACGAGGATGATCAGAGGGCTGGAGCAGCTCTCCTATGAGGACAGATTGAAAGAGTTGGGGCTCTGCAGCCTGGAGAAGAGAAGGCTTTGAAGAGACCTGATAGCA
This sequence comes from Eubucco bourcierii, assembly GCA_013396675.1. Classification (NCBI taxonomy): domain Eukaryota; kingdom Metazoa; phylum Chordata; class Aves; order Piciformes; family Ramphastidae; genus Eubucco; species Eubucco bourcierii. Next base: position 334,140 of record VWZE01000054.1, read on the forward strand.
GCCTTCCAGTATCTGAAGGGGGCCTACAGGAAGGCTGGGGAGGGACTATTGACAAGGTCTTGCAACGACAGGATGAGGGGCAATGGGTTTAAACTGGCAGAGGGGAGATTTAGACTGGATGTTAGGAGGAAGTTCTTTCCAGTGAGGGTGGTGAGACACTGGAACAGGTTACCCAGGGAGGTTGTGGCTGCTTCCTCCCTGGAGATGTTCAAGGCCAGCTTGGACAAGGCCTTGAGTAACCTGTGCTAGTGGGAGATGTCCCTGCTTAAGGCAGGGGGTTGGAACTAGATGATCCTTGAGGTCACTTCCAACCATACCATTTTATGATCCACCTTTCCACTGTCTTCATCTCTCAACACTGCTTCAGTCATATGAGGCCTGTCCAGAAAATCATCTCTAACCTTGGGCAAGTAGCAAGACTAGATGACCTACAGAGGTCCCTTCCAACCCAAACCATTCTGTGATTCTACGTCTAGAATACAAAGGTGGCTCCATCAACTGTATTAAAGTCAAGGGTGTTTGGATGTGCTGTTAAAATTCAGTGTATTACACCAATCAGTTTCCAACCAAGACTAAACCAGAGACTTTTTTTTTTTTTTTAATCTGAAGGTTGCAGAAGGTCCTAATATTTAACTATTTATATAGAAAGAGATCAGACTCTTAACATGCAATTTATGGAGAGCTAGATGTCTGTGGGCTACTATTAAGGAAATTGCATGATAGGTAATAAAAATAACCTTATTTTTTCTTCTAAGTTGAAATGTGCACTGAGAGCAGTGAGACATTCACAAGCTGGAAAAGACCACCAGTGGGGCAGTGACCACAGCTTATTCACTGGGGAATTGCTGTCATATGGCAAGATTGGATCTGCCAAAGTGGTTTTGCATCAGTCTGGCACCTCCTCAAATTTATACTTCAGTGGTGTCCTCTAAGACAGGTTTTTTTAGTCCTTCTTCCATTAACTCTGGAATAAAAAGAGTCTTGGAGGGGAGGGGACAGAAATAAAATGGCAAAGCATTAACAGAAAAATAAAGTCATAGAATGGCAAGGTTGGAAGGGACCTCAAGGATCATCCAGTTCCAACCCCCTGCCATAGGCAGGGACACCTCCCACTAGTACAGCTCACTCAAGACCTCATCCAACCTGGCCTTGAACACCTCCAGGGAGGGAGCAGCCACAACCTCCCTGGGCAACCTGTGCCAGTGTCTCACCACCCTCATTGTAAAGAACTTCCTCCTAACATCCAGTCTAAATCTCCCCTCTGCCAGTTCAAACCCATTGCCCCTTGTCCTGTCATTACAAGACCTTGTCAATAGTCCCTCCCCAGCCTTCCTGTAGGTCCCCTTCAGATACTGGAAGGCTACTCTAAGGTGTCCTGGAAGGAGTCTCTTCTCCAAGTTGAAGAGGCCAAATTTTCTCAGCCTGTCCTCATAGGAGAGCTGCTCCAGCCCTCTGATCATCTTTGTGGCCCTCCTCTGGACCCGCTCCAACACTTCCATGTCCTTCCTATGCTGAGGGTTCCAGAACTGCACACAGGACTCCAGGTGGAGTCTGACAAGAGCAGGGTAAAGTCCGGTTGCTCCCAGATATTTCCATTGACTGGAAGCAAGGAAACACTAACAAGAGCTGCAGGTTAAAGTGGGCTCTGCATATGTTAGGGTGAAACTCTCATGTGCATTTTTTGCATCCTGTATTACAGATTCAAGTCCAGGAATGGAGCCAGAGCTGGGCAATCTTAGTACTCTGTGGAGTATGTATTAAAACGCTCCCAAAAGTAATTAGATAAATTGAATGAAATCTGACTTGACAAGCAGGGGTCATCCTATTCTACGAAGGCTCAAGGTGGAGACCAAGGGGCCAAACAACCAGTGAATGAAGGGCACAGCTAATTAAAGTGCCTGCTATATTAATATTTATGTTAAAGTTTCCAGTAGCCCTGGCCTTGACCTGGCAGTGGGATATACAATGTGTCCTTCATTTTAATAATTTTCAGCATTATTTCCCATATGGTTATGAAAAAGACTCTAAACAGGATGTTTTATTTGTCTCTTCCACTCTCAGACTGAAATGGCTGAGAAGTGAAGTAAAGGCTGGGGAAAAAAGTTAGGTGAGAGTAGGTCTGAAATTTAGTCTCTCTTGTTTAGGTAGAAGAAAGAATAAAGGTAGGAAAGGCTGTCATTTAGAAGTGCTTTCTATCTGAAGCACTCAAAAATGCCTTCCCATCTTCATGGTGTTTCATCTTCATTCTATAGGTAAGACAACAGAAGAACAGCTGTGGAGCCTCACTGTGAGGACCATTCACTAATCATTTGAGCATTGCCATAGCCTGGGATACCTGCACACCAGTACTCCAGAGAAGCAGACTATTCCAGCTGAAAGCAAGCAGAGCTACAGATGCTTTGTATTTATGTACGGAGAATTAATCTGGGAGTTCATTGAGTATGTGAAAGAGGGTGAGAAGGGAAGAAATTGCTATCAAGGCACAAAAAGAAATAACACTTTAAAAACCCAGTATCTTTTCTTGCTGACACAACAGCAAAAATACTTGGGTTGTATGGGATCATAGAATCATAGAATGTAAGGTTGGAAGAGACCTCAAGGATCCTCTAGTTCCAACCCTCTGCCATAGGCAGGGACACCTCCCACTAGTACAGCTCACTCAAGGCCTCCTCCAACCTGGCCTTGAACACCTTCAGGGAGGGAGCAGCCACAACCTCCCTGGGCAACCTCTGCCAACACCTCACCACCCTCACTGTAAAGAACTTCCTCCTAACATCCAGTCTAAATCTCCCCTCTGCCAGTTTAAATCCATTGCCCCTTGTCCTGTCGTTGAAAGACCTTGTAAATAGTCCCTCCCCAGCCTTCCTGTAGGCCCCCTTCAGATATTGGAAGGCTACTGTAAGGTCTCCTGGATGCCTTCTCTTCTCCAGGTTGCAGAGCCCCAACTCTTGTAGCCTGTCCTCATAGCATAGCTGCTCCAGCCCTCTGATCATCCTCATGGCCTCCTCTGGACCCACTCCAACACTTCCATGTCCTTCCTGTGCTGGGGGCTCCAGAACTGCACACAGTACTCCAGGTGGGGTCTGAGGAGAGCAGAGTAAAGGAGTAGAATCCCCTCACTTGTCATGCTGGCCACACTGCTCTTGATGAAGCCCAGGACTCGGTTGGCTATCTGGGCTGCATGAAATCAAAGAGTCATAGGATGTCAGGGGTTGGAAGGGACCTCTAAAGCTCACCTAGTGCAACCCCTGAGCAGGAGCACCTGGAGCAAGTCACACGGGAACGTGTGGTTTTGAATGCCACTAGTGAAGGAGACTCCAGAACCTCTCTGGGTAGCCTGTTCCAGGGCACTGTCACCCTCACAGTGAGAAAGTTAACTGCCTAGCTTGCCATGGGACAGGAAGGCAAAGCTGACTCTTTGTGGCCAAGGTCATCTACATTCAGCAGGTGTTTGCATGACACAATCAGCAGGTGTCTGTGTGATATGAAGACCCACATGGCTGCCCTGCCAAACATCTAAAGCAGGGAGTCTTGTGGAGATAAGATGGTCCTGCTTTGGCTAAACTAATGAAGCAAGGCTAAAGTAACACAAATACCCAACTTCAAAGTAGATTTTGAAGGTCAGCGTGCCCAAGCGAAGACCTTCACTCAATTAACTGCAATTTTAATATTCAAGTTAACAGCCCTCAGTATGCTAACAAGCCAAATTGAGTACATGCTAAATATATATGACTATGCTACTCAGCTTTCCTCCCAGATCATGCTAAATGTCACCTAGAAGGTAGGGACAGCCAGGGCTGGGGTATAAAACCTCTCTCGGGATGGAGGGGCCAAGTATTGGTACCAACAGCTGGGAGGGAAAGACAGAAGTGAGGACAGTCAGCAGACTGTGCTCCTTTTCCTCCACCCAAGGCAGGGACAACCTTCTTGGTAAGAATTGTACCTTCTATATGTGATTTAACTGTTGCTGCATTTCTTCATTTACCTGGTGTTTTGTTTAGCTCTACCTAGTCTGTAGAACTAGGTACAACCATTGGCTTTCTGACACCTTGCTGCTGTGTCTGAAACAGCTATAAAGCTGAGGTAGCCATTCCAGCAGGCAACATTGATCATACCTGCTGCAATTCAGTTGCTACAGCAGCAGTTGCAGCAATTTAGCAAGCAGAACACACATTTTACTGTCTGTTTTATTATCAAGACAGATAAAATTTGTAAAAGTAGTGCTCAGGGAACCGGCATGTAACAGTGCATCTGAATAAAAACCTAAAGTATTATCTAGCTGAGCTCATTAGCTTTACAGAAATGGCTAAACAAGTTTGTTTCCACCCTCCATTGTATTGCTCCCTGCATAACAGTCAGTTGTTTTGAGACACTTTCAGCAGCTTGTCAGAAGAAAACAAACTGATAAAGTGGCAGTGATGACTGGATGAACAGATTGTGGCAAAGACCTACAGAATATCCAAGGATAGGATACATATGACTTGTCTATGATAAAACTTCCAGCAGTTAGCTCAGCAGACTCAGTCTCTCATGCACCACTATTGCTTCCCAGACACTGTAAACCAAACAGAGGGGAAAAGTTTTTAATTCTGAAACCTGAAATAAGACTTTGGCATCCTTAAACTTCCTCATCTCCTACACTTCTCAATTTTCAATTTGTTTTTTTTGTTTGTTTGTGGTTTGTTGGGGTTTTTTTGTTTGGTTTGGGGCTTTGTTTGTTTGGTTTGTTGATTGTTTTTTGGGGGTTTTGGCTTGGGTTTTTTTTTTTTTTTTCCCTGAGGATCTGCTTCAGGAATTTGTGACAGTTTTGAATACCTCAAGGATATTTCTTCCAGGACCAAAATTCATGGCAGTTGTGTCCACCTCTTGCTTATGGTGGTGTTCTCATTCTGCGCCTCTAGCTTCCTACAAGGCATAGTCCTTCTGTGGACATACATTTCACAGGATCACAGGATGTTAGAGGTTGGAAGGGACCTCCTATAGATCATTGAGTCCAAGCCCCTTGCCAGATCAGGGCCACAGAATCTAGCACAGGTCACACAGAAACGCATCCAGATGGGTCTTGAAAGTCTCCAGACAAGGGGACTCCACAACCTCTCTGGACAGGCTTTTCCAGGGCTCCAAGACCCTTAAGGTAGAGAAGTTCTTCCTCATGTTGAGGTGGAACTTCCTGTGCTGTAGTTTGTACCCACTGCCCCTTGTCCTATCACAGGGTGCAACTCAGAAGAGTCTGTCCCCTCACTCTTGATCCTCAGCCCTTGCATGTTTATAATTATGGGTTAGATCCCCTCTGTGTCTTCTCTTTACCAGACCAAAAAGCCCCAGGTCCCTCAGCCTCTCCTCACAGGGCAGTGCTCCAGCCCCTTCATCATCTTCATAATCCTCTGTTGGACTCTTTTGAGTAGATTCCCTGTCCCTCTAGAACTGGGGAGCCCAAACCTGAGCACAATATTCCAGGTGAGGGCAGTGCCATAGCACAAGGGCATCATGACTCACAAATAAAAACTATACCTAGAAGCAGCTCTTTGAAAACTTTAGAAATATTTCCCAGATCTCCTCAGGTGACAACTTAGCATGAATCACAGAATGAATCAGGTTGGAAAAGACCTTCAAGATCATCGAGTCCAACCTATCACCTGACACCTTCTAATTAACTAAATCATGGTACTAAGTGCCTCATCCAGCCTCCTTTTAAATACCTCCAGGGACAGGGACTCCAGGGACAGGGACTCCAGGGACAGGGACTCCAGGGACAGGGACTCCACTCCCCCTCCCTGGGCAGCCCATTCCAATGCCAATCACTCTTTCTGTGAAGAATTTCTCCCTAACATTCAGCCTAAACCTCCCCTGGCACAGCTTGAGGATGTGTCCTCTTGTTCTGTCACTGGGTGCCTGGGAGAAGAGACCAACCCCATCTGGCTGCAACCTCCTTTCTGGTAGTTGTAGAGAGCAGTAAGATCTCCCCTGAGCCTCCTCTTCTCCCTCAGCTGCTTCTCACAGGGCTTATGCTCCAGATCCCTCTCCTGCCTCACAGATTTCCAGCCCTAAAGGCAGCTCAGCAAGTTCAAGATGGCTAGAAATCTAGAGCCAAGAAAGTGAGCCAAACAAGTCTAGTTAAGCTTGGAGTACAGAGGCATTCAGGTCAGCTCAGAAGCAATGTGGGAGGATCTGAGAGCTGATTAGTAGGTTTAGCATAACTCAAAAAGAATCTGTGTGAACATTACCACTTTGTGTGCAATGCAGGCCAAGGTTTGGGCTTTGCAGAACTGCTTGGGTTTTTTTCCCCTCGAGTTAGAATTCAAATCTCTTGCATGTAACACACAACCAAGGAAATGTTTCTGCTTCTCAGAGCTTCTGACTTCTTACTAAACACTGTACAACACAGAGAATAGTATTAGGAATACTAAGAGCAACTTCCAAACCAATTTTTTGTTTTGTCAAAAGGAACTCCTCACATTGACCTTTGTCAGTACCATATCCTTGCATGCCTTTTGTGCTAAAACAGAGATATATTATTGCTGCTAGAAGCTGATTCATGCAATATGCCCATCTTTTTCATCATAACTCAACATGTAAACCATGCTGAGTGGCACCAAAAGGAAAATGGCATCTCAGCCATTTAAACTAGTTTGCAAAAAGCAATTTACAAACTTCTCCAGCAAAAGCCCCTCCATATGAAAACCCTTGAGTCAGCAACATGCATTTTCCAGTGGCTACAGAGACAAACCTGCAGCCTGTAGCTATCCACAGTGGTGCTGATGTTGTCATGCAGCAAGCACATCTCAGTTCTGCAGAGAATAGTAGCAAGCATATTTGGTTTTCAAAGCCTTTCCCTATCCCAAGCCTGTCTCCAGCCCATTCCCAGTCCTGTTGAAGGGGCAGAATTTGGTCTTTCAGGATGTTTCTTCATAAATAAATCAACACACCAAGCTCCAGGCCACATCCATACATCCCACAGGCAATCAAGAAAACACGATCATGTCTGAGCTCCCCATTCTGCACATGCACAGAGGCACTGGAGCAACTACATTCTTATCACCCCTTCACCTCTTTGGACCAAAACCTGTATCTTCCAGTATTAAGAGCAGAACATTACTCATGTAAAATCAAGTAGAGTAGTTTGGGTTTAGATCAGAACTAATCAGTTATCATGACCAAGACTCCCCTCTTTTACACACTTCACGCACAAAGTACTTCTTAACAGCCACTCTGCTCTAAAGAAGTAGAAGCACTTTGCTAAAACCCAATCTTTTCCCCTAATCTCCAATTTAATTTCATTCTCATATATTAAAATATCTAGACCTGACTGACTGATGAACTTCAGATGTTTGCATTCCAGTTCCTAAATGCCTGCTTTTGTTCTGAACTCCTGCAGACAAGCGTAGAAGGGGCAGGTTGGATTCTTTCAGGAGCTCGCATGCCAAAAATCACAGAACCATAGAATGGTCTGGGTTGGAAGGGACCTCCAAAGGTCATCTTGTCCAACCACTACTGCAGTCAGCAGGGGCATCCTCAATTCAATGAGGATGTCCAGAGTCCTGTCAAGCCTCACCTTGAATATCAGCAGGAATGGGCCCTCACCTACCTTCCTTTGCAACCCATTCCAGCACTCTATCACCCTTGTGGTAAAGAAATTGTTCCTAACATCCAATCTAAATCTACTCTTCTCTAGTTTGGTGGCATTGCCCCTTGTCCTATCACTGCAGCCCTTTGTGAACAGCTCCTTTCTGTCCTTAAAGACTCCCTTCAGACACTTGAAGGCCACTATTAGGTCTCCCCAGAGCCTCTTCTCCAGGCTGAACATTTGCAGCTCACTCAGCCTGTTCTCATAGTAGAGGTCTACCAACTCCCTGATCATTTTCATGGCAGTCCTCTAGATCTGCTCCATCAGGTCCATGCCTTTCCTGGTGAGGTCTTGCCAGAGCAGAGGAAAGAGGTCGAATCACCTCTATGGTTGCCACCACAGATATCAACATCAAGCTGCTGGCTTAACATCACCACTCAAGCACAATAAGTCTCTTTGTGAAAAGCCCAGGAAGGAGGCAGGAGATCCTAAAGCAGGAAATTAATTCCTGGGTTGAAAACAAGTCTTCACAAGTACAGAGTCAGAAATAAGAGAAGTCTCTAACTTCTCCCACTTAGAGGTTTCTTTGTCTTCTTTTTCTTTGCTGTAGATGTTCTAAAATGACAAGCTGAAAATTTAAAGGCCCCAGTGCTGATGCTTTAATCTGTGGTATAAATAACCATGTCTACAGATATCTAAAAGAACCAAAACCCTCCACAGGTGCTACACACCTGGTGAGTATTAATAATGGTTTCCACAGCCTGCTTTTCAGAAAAACAGCTCTTGGTTACACAAAGAAGAGCAAAGATTTAAATCTGTCATTGGAGAGGACAAATAGGATTCTTTAAAGGTCAAAGAATCCAATCACCTGCTAAAGTACTTGAAGCTAAACAGGTCTGGCTATCAAACAACCTCATTAAACACTACCTGGAAGAAAGTCAATAGGTTCCATATCAAGGAAAAAAGAAAACACATCACTGAGGAATGCACATCTTTTGGAAACTGGGAACAGAATATGCCTAAGTTGATCACTTTTATAGCATTAAATGCCAGGATTTAGATGCTGCCTGCAGAAGTACTTGGCACAGCACTGCAGATCCAGAGACTTATGTACTGCATGGGGAAGGTGGGGCAGGAACTAAGGGGTAGGTATCTGCTTCTATAGACAAACAAGTCAGACTTGTTGGACAGACAAATGTATTTCATTGTCAAATCCATTTCATGCTTCCTAATTTCCTCATGCATAAGAATTTGCACATCCCTATCTTCTGTCCTTATTGTCTTTCCTGATCCATTGCAATGGCCAATGGTTTAAAAAACAACAGGAAGGGTAACAGTAAGATGTAGCTGAAGCTACAGTCTTTGTGCTGGACATGTTTGCAGCTCTGTTGGTCATCTAACCACAGAGGAGAGGGGGAAATAGCTTTTCTGATGCATTATGTTTTGAAACATAGAAGGACTCTGCTTCAACTATTTAACAGGAGTTTTGCCTCATCACTGTGATGGTTCTTGTCTGTTAAAATACAAAAAAAAGATATATATATACCCAAGTTTTGACTGTCTGAAAGCAATCAGCATATAAAAGTATCATTTGTAGTTTTAAGTGAGAAAGTGTAAGTGAGTTGATGATTATGTGAGAATTTGGTCTTGTTTCTTTCCTGTGAAAAATGCAGGAAGACAGTAGGTCAAACCCCTACTAAGCTACTAATTAGTTCATTTAGCTATCAATCACTTAACAAGGAATTTCTTTTTTTTCCTCTTTAGATATTAATTTCCTTAAAACCAGATCTTTAATTCACTGGCAAAACTAACAAGGTCTTGGATCGTATCATCAGTGCTAGATGTAGTCCAGTTCATAAAATCTCTTGAAACAAATCAAATACTCTTTTAACTACCCATCTGGCTCAGGCTGATCTCATGGGTTCATGGTTCCATTAATGTTTTCATCTTGAAACTAACATAACAGCGCTGCATTTGCTCTTAAATAAGAGGATATTCAGAATCTCTTGTTGCAGCACTGAAGCAGGTAAAATTTTACCAAGTGAACATTGCACATTTATGAAGCAAGTACTGGAGCAGCCCCCTGGAAAGAGGGAGTTGAACTTCCACCCTCATATGACTGGCCTCCCAGCTGAAGCCATGTTCAGATTGCAGGGCCAGGCTGATCAAAGGGAACTCCTCTCTCCCTCTACACACAGAACTTGGTCTCTGCGTGGCTGACGTGCCTTTAGCAGCATCTCACAGTGATTTACAGTCAGGCTGCAGGAGCTAAAAGTCTGTCAAACCTGTGCTGCAGCTCAATAAAATTGCTTGAAGCTAAATAAACTGACACATTCATGCCAAAAAGAGAGAACAAACTCTCTTCACAGGCAAAACCACAATGCTTAGACAGAAACACAAATGTAAACACGCTCTGAAGATCCTTCCCTAAGCAAAGCGAAGAGGTTAGTGTGGAAATAAGTGTTGAAAGTGGACATGTTTCCACTTTTCTGTGTCTTGCAGAGAACATCTCTTGATATTGCTTTATAAATTCCTGATTTACAGTGGAAGACCAGCTGTTCACCCAGAAAGGCCTTGAGTAACCTGTACTAGTGGGAGGTGTCCCTGCCTATGGCAGGGGGCTGGAACTAGATGATCCTTGAGGTCCCTTCCAACCTGACCATTCTATGATTCTATGAAAGCCAAAAGTCCTCTCTGCAGTTTGCTGAAGACAACAGTAAAACTTGTGTCAACATCCGCCTGAGCTATCACTCCGGTAAAGATTTTACAGCTTCCCCTTCCCTACCTCTCTTGTACAGCTTCTAGTCTGGGACTGGACAACCTCCACCTCCTCCCTTTGCTCACAGATAGCACCAATGACCCTCACACAGCAGTCCAACACTTTGCTCTCAGTGTGTTTCCTTACTAGTGTCTCTGGTACGAGAAGAGAAGTGTGTCTTTCCTACTTGTGGAAAGGTGGGAAGAGGAATGAATTCCAGCCACCAGCTGGGGAAGAAAAGGCAATTCCTGGCTCTGGGAGGGAAAGCACTCCTTTCAGCCCTGCTGTGTGCTTTGCAGGAGGAGAATTATCTTTCCCCCAAACAACTGAATCCCTGGTGCAAGGCACACTTAGCTTCTAACAGAGCTCCGGGTGTCCCCATTTCACAGACACCTCAGCTCCCCAGGAACAGCTGACATGCACCCTAGGCATGATGCTACACAGAAATACTCATCTAGCTGCCAGAAACAATACATGGGGTTGGATCCAGCTAATTAGCCCTGACTGATAACAAAAATCATTAGCCTCTTTTTCACCCTTTGTGGAAACATTCATACTCTATTGGCAAGAACCACAGAAAACACCCAGTTGGAAGAGACCTCAAGGATCATCCAGCCCAACTCTTGATTCAGCACTGAAGGGTCAACAGTAAACCATGTCCGTAAGCACCAGTTCCACATGCTGCTCAAACACCTCCAGGGACACCACCACTGCCCTGGACACACCATTCCAACATCTGAGAACCCTTTCAGTGAAGAAATATTTCCTAATATCCAGCTTAGAACTCCCCCGGTGCAGTTTGCAACCATTTCCTCTAGTCCTGTCACTCGTCATCAAGAAGAGCCTGTCCCCTCCTCATTCCACACCTCCCTTCAGGGAGCTGTAGAGAGCAATGAGGTCTCCCCTCAGCCTTCTCTTCAGACTGAACAACACCTCCCTCAAATGCTCTTCACAGGCCATGTGCTCCAGGCCCTTCACTAGCCTTGTTGCCTTTCTCCAAACACGCTCCAGCACCTCAACGTCTGGGCCCAGAATTGAACGCAGTACTCAAGATGTAATCTCACCAGTCCCGAGCACAGGGGGATGCTCACTCCCCATTTCTGCTAGCCACGGTGTTTCTAACAATCTCCTACCCACAACATAAGCCCTGCTTTGGGCAGCATGTTGAACTTAAATAACCTCCACAGGTTCCCTCCAGCTTATTTAGTGGCCAAAACATGGCCCATTGTAACAATTCCAATACTGTCAGATGTATTTTTTTTTCTTCAAATCGTTCTGAGTAGTTTTTGCTATACATTATCCCTGAGGAAAAGGACCTTGGAGTCTGGGTTGATGAAAAGCTCAACATGAGCCTGCAGTGTGCACATGCAGCCCAGACAGCCAACCGAGTCCTGGGCTGCATCAAGAGCAGTGTGGCCAGCAGGGCAAGGGAGGGGATTCTGCCACTTTACTCTGCTCTTGTCAGACCCCACCTGGAGTACTGTGTGCAGTTCTGGAACCCTCAGCACAGGAAGGACATGAAAGTGTTGGAGTGGGTCCAGAAGAGGGCCATGAAGATGATCAGAGGGCTGGAGCAGCTCTCCTATGAGGACAGGCTACAAGAGTTGGGGCTCTTCAGCCTGGAGAAGAGAAGGCATCCAGGAGACCTGATAGTAGCCTTCCAGTATCTGAACTGGGCCTACAGGAAGGCTGAGGAAGGATTATTTACAAGGTCCTGTAACGACAGGACAAGGGGCAATGGGTTTAAACTGGCAGAGGGGAGATTTAGACTGGATGTTAGGAGGAAGTTCTTTACAGTGAGGGTGGTGAGGCACTGGCACAGGTTGCCCAGGGAGGTTGTGGCTGCTCCCTCCCTGGAGGTGTTCAAGGCCAGATTGGATGAGGCCTTGAGTGAGCTGTACTAGTGGGAGGTGTCCCTGCCTATGGCAGGGGGTTGGAACTAGATGATCCTTGAGGTCCCTTCCAACCTTACCATTCTATGATTCTATAAGGTAAGTATGCTGTTCCCTCCTTGCCTATCACAGCAGAGGGAACGTATTCAGAAGAATACCCTGAGCCATGTCAGATGTATGAAGGGTAAAAAATTAATGTGTGTCTTTTAAAGTTGCATTCTGCATGGATTTAGATCAAGGAGCCTCACTGAAGTCAGCAAACCACATTACCCCTTGATGGAGTACAATGGATTTTCCACTGTTTGCATCATTAGGTGGAAATTAGCTGGGATTGTTTAGCCTGGAGAAGAGGAGGCTCAGGGAGGACCTTATTGCGGTCTACAACTACCTGAAAGGTGGTTGTAGCCAGGGGGAGGTTAGCTTCTTCTCTCAGGCAACCAGCACCAGACAAGAGGACACAGTCTCAAGCTGTGCCAGGGGAAGTTTAGGCTGGAGGTGAGGAGAAAGTTCTTGACTGAGAGAGTCATTGGCTACTGGAATGGGCTACCCAGGGAGGTGGTGGAGTCAGCGTCCCTGGAGGTGTTCAAAGTGCGTTTGGACGTGGCACTTGGTGCCATGGTCTAGTCTTGAGGTCTGTGGTGACAGGTTGGACTTGATGATCTTTGAGGTCTCTTCCAACCCTGGTGATACTGTGATACTGTGAAATTTTACCTATGCCTGCAAAAGTTTATACTTTTTGAAGCTCCTGTAGTGCTGATCTCTCAAGTTACTTCCACAGAGTCTAACACAGCACACATCACAATGCCAAGGACAGGAGTCAGGAGAAAAATGGAAGGGGAAAAAAAATTTAGTATCTTTTGAAAAATAGACTGTAATTGTACCCAGATGTTGCAAAGATCTCTGCATTTAGTTTAAGATGTAGAGTCAATCAAATCTTCTACACTGTGGCTGCTTCATCCCCCTTCTTTGACCCTTAAGGGCTTTCTTTGGGCTATTGGGAGACACTTCCCTGGAGCTGCATTGCAAGCACCTGCTTTACTGAAGTTCAGCCAACAACCTAACTCTCGAAAAACAAAGCGGGAGGAAGAGCTGTGAAAGATAAAACTACACATAGCTAATTGTAACTAATATTTGCAGCTGCATTTACAAAGCTAGGCAGCATTACTGTTCTGAGGGTGCAGAGAGAAAATAATGTGTAATGTATCCCTTTTTATAGCTGCTTCAAAACTCCTGCCAATATTCAGCTTGAAACATAAGAAAGAGACTTTCTATACTGACTCATAAGTACGGAAGGTGGCAAAAAGCCATTTCACCGTTTAAAAAGAAGTCAGTAACTCTTAAAAAACCACATAGACAAAAGAACACACAGCAAATATCAATACCTCAGAAAGTAAGGAGCACACTCACCCCAGAAAATCTCCCCCTGTCCTGTTACAAGCAGTTTCATCCCAGAGAGAACATGCCATCATCTTGTACAAGACAAAAAAAGAGCACAGTATGGCAAAGGAAAAATAAGAACGTATATCACTTTTAGTCCATGGGAACAAATGTTAAAAGGTGAGAATTGTGCCAAAAATCTCTCTTACTAACAGGATCACAGGATGTCAGGAGTTGGAAGGGACACAAAGAGATCATTGAGTCCAGCCCCCTTCCCAGAGCAGAACCATACAATCTAGCTCAGGTCACAGAGAACACATCCAGACAAGCCTTGAAAGTCTCTACAGAAGGAGACTCCACAGCCCTTCTGGGGAGCCTGTTCCAGTGCTCTGTGACCCTTACAAGTTCTCCCTTGTGTTCAGGTGAAACCTCCTGTGCTGCAGCTTACATCCATTGTTCCTTTTCCTATCATAGAGAGCAAGTGAGCAGAGCTTGTCCCCCCTCTCCTGCCACCCAGCCCTCAGATGTTTATAAACATGTATTAAATTCCCTCTCAGTCTTCTCTTCTCCAGAAGAAAAAGCCCCAAGTCCCTCAGCCTCTCCTCATCAGACAGTGCTCCAGGCCCCTAATCAGCCTCATAGCCCTCCGCTGGGCCCTCTCCAGCAGATCCCTGACACTCTTAAACTGGGGAGCCCCAAACTGAACGCAGTATTCAAGACGAGGTCTCACCAGAGCAGAGTGGAGATGGAGGAGAACCTCCCTTGGCCTGCTGGGCACACTCTTCTTAATACACCCCAGGATCCCATTGGCCTTCTTGGCCACAAAGGCACATTGCTGTCCCATGGATGTTAGTCACCAGCACTCCCAGGTCCCTCTCCACAGGGCTGCTCTCTAGCAGACCACCTTCCAACCTGTGCTGGTGCAGTTTATTATTCCTCCCTAGATGCAGGACTCTGCACTTGCCCTCATTTGTTACCTCTTTGCCGGACTCAAGAGGCCTTGAGTAACCTGTACTAGTGGGAGGTGTCCCTGCCTATGGCAGGGGGTTGGAACTAGATGATCCTTGAGGTCCCTTCCAACCTTACCATTCTATGATTCTATGACTCTCCAGTCTGCAGATGACCACACAAAGACTCACATAAAGACTCACTGAACAAAAGCTGTTTGTCTCCACTACATTTTTTTTTTTCCTATACCTAGGACTTAGCATAGTAAAAGTTGGGAATAAAAACCAACAAAGCAAAATCACAATCAAAGCTTTGGTTTTTCCCTGCTTCCTTTTAATCTTTAAGATGTTGAAGACTTAGGTACTATCTTTGCATACACCACTATTCATCTTTAATTTAATAAATGATCTCTTCAATGTATTAATGGTTAGCAGTGCATATAAATTAGCATTTATAAAAATCAATTACATTGTCTCACAAGACAGAGGAGAAACCAAGACCTTCATCACTGGATCATTTGTATTTATCTGTTAATTATAAACCTTAATTGTCTCCTCTTATCAGATTAATTTGCATAAATTGCATAAGTTTAACATTTAACAGGTTTTAATACCAGAATACAATTATTCTTTAAATATTCTTTCTTGAAATATTCATTATTAATCATAGCATTAAAATTAGAAGTTCTGATAATTGACCTTGGCTTCTCCTTGGCTCATCATCATCTGTCCATTGAGGTCATTTATCTCATGATTATGCATGCTTTGTGGCTCCTTATTACTAATGTGCTCAGTTTTAATTGTTCTTTATAGCCTGTCAGATTTCTCTGAATTTTTGACTTAGAGTATTATGCAGGGTTCCACAAAAGAGGACTTTTTTATAGTATATTCATTCTCTTAGTATAGCTACACATAATGACACAGTGGGTGACAGAACTCTTCCTGTGTCTGGAATATCTGGACTTTTAGCTACTACTAATATGAGACCATTCCTTAATTCTCACACACAGGGATTATTTTTTTTTCCCCCTAGTTGAAATTATTCAGTTAAGAAAATATTGTAGATATCAGATATGTTCCCAAGGAGAGAGACTAATGTTTAAAAAAAACATGAAACAGATTGATAGAGGTGCCTCAGATCAATAGCTTCTGAGTTCAGTGCATATTCCTCTTAATGAGGGAACCTAGTAAGGAAACACTGAATCCAGTATCTACCTGAAATGAAGAGTATCTCCTTTGACTTGTCAGTGCTCCCCTAAGCAGATTCAAAGCTACTGTGCTCTTGACTGAGAAGCATCACCAACATCCAACCAGAGATTCTTGGGAAGTTCACTTTCTAAATTCAAGTAAAACCTGAGAGCAACTCTGTGCACATCAGTTTTCTGCACCAAGGGTTTTCTTCTGCTAAAACTTCCCTTGCAAACATGAATGCATGAATCAATAGGC
>VWZE01000054.1:364056-379654 GCA_013396675.1 Eubucco bourcierii
AAAAAAAAAAAAAAAAAGCCTGATAACTTCAAAATGCAGTCAAACAAATCAAGGTTCACACTGATGAGGACAGACAGAGCCAATAGGAAGAGCTCAGCACTGTAGTTTTGAGCACACAAACAATGCTCATCAGCACATTCATTTCACAAATTAGCTAGAGGAAATCCAAAGAGAAGCACAACAGTTTTTCCCTCTGCCTCTCCATCTCGTCTCTCTACGCTGGGGATTGTTTTCCCTCTGAAGGACGAAGCCTTTCCTCTCAGCAGGAGAAAGTGTAGATAAATTCAAATCATCAGCCACTCTTTGACTAGCAGTAAGCCCTGGGGTCCCACATGCAATCTGTCTTCAGTTAGTCTTGGAGTCTGAAACCCAGACACCAACGTCAAGCTAACATGAATTTACCAAGCTGATAATTTGCATAACACAGCTAAGATACAGATGTATGTGAAGGGTTCAGCAAACACATCCTTTTCTCACGGGTTTCATTGTCCCTTGTTGGTGTGTTAAGCGTGTAGTTTACTCCCAAATGCCACCTTTTATCTCCTGCTTGGAACCAGCACGTTCTGTCATGACCCCAGCCTTTATTATTTTCACCTGGCCTTCTTCCACACGTTATTACTACATCTATCCTCACCTCTCCTGAAAATAAAAGGACACTGACACAAAAGAAAATCCCTGCTCTGTGCCTATGGAAATATATATCACACAGAAAGCCCCTGAAGTTTCATCATGTCAGGGCTTTGGGAGGAAAATTATACTCTCCTAGGTCTAGGTTATTCCAAGAAACATAAACAAAACATAACAACTTGCAAAGCCAACTGACCAGCACCCCACATCCCACCATCAGATTGTTTATTTATATACATTACTGACTCTATGTCCTTTATCAGAACAATGTTCATTTTGTAATATTAAAGGTCAGCATCTTGGGAAAGAAAAATCAATCACAGAGGACACAATAATATTATTTTCAACAGCTTTCTGGAAAGCATCATTTAGGCTGTAGGGTTGAATTTTCTAACCTAATGGCACTCCTGTCTCCCAGACCCAAGATGTGAGTGTCCTAATGTGCTGCACAAACCATGCAAAATACATTTAAGTAATCTTGTGCAAGTGGGAATAGAGGCACATGCAGGTGTATATATAAGTGAAGTTGAAGCTGATCCAATCAACGGTGGCAGAAATAAAACTCCAAGGGATCAGGGAATCAGTTTTTGGTTTGTTTGTGGTTTGTTTTTTTTTTCCCTTTGAAGTAGTTTGTTTATTATCCTAAAGGGAACAAAAATGTATTTAGAAAAAAAAATGTTGCAAAACAAATAAAGGTAAAAAAATTATTCATCTATAAACCAACTACATTGGGGGCAAGGGAGGGGAACAACAGAAAGTTAGTTCTCTCAAAACTCCATGAGCTACTCTGCTCTGGTGAGACCCCATCTTGAATACTGCATTCAGTTTTGGGCTCCCCAGTTTAAGAAGGACAGGGATCTGCTGGAGAAGGTCCAGTAGATGGCTAGAATGATGATTAGAGGACTGGAACACTGCTTTATGAAGAGAGGTTGAGGTACCTGGGGCTTTGTAGTCTGGAAAAGAGAAGACTGAGAGAGAATTTAATACATGTTCATAAATATCTGAGGGCTGGGTGTCAGGAGGGAGAGGACAGGCTCTGCTCATTTGCTCCCTGCGACAGGACAAGCAGCAATGGATGTAAGCTGCAGCACAGGAGGTTCCACCTCAACACAAGGGGGAACTTCTTTACTGTTAGGGTCACAGAGAACTGTAACAGGCTCCTTAGAGAGTTGGTGGAGTCTCCTTCTCTAGAGACTTTCAAGGCCCATCTGGATGTGTTCCTCTGTGACCTGAGCTACATTATGGTCCTGCTCTGGGAAAGGGGTTGGACTCTATGATCCCTTTGGGTCCTTTCCAACCCCTCACATCCTGTGAGCCTGTGAAGGATGAAAATGTAAAATATTTTAATTACATTTATCTATTACAATGCATTGAGATGGGTAGACCACCCAATGGGTAAGGAACTGGCTAGGTGGACAGACTCAAAGGGTTGTGATCAACAACTCAATGTCCAGGTGGAGACCAGCAACAAGTGGAATTCCTCAGGAACCTGTACTGGATCCAGTGACCCCACCTCAAATACTGCATCCAGTTCTGGTGTTCCCAGCATAAGAAAGACACAGAGCTGTTGGAGCAAGTCCAGAGGACACAAAGGTCATCCAAGGGCTGCAACACCTCCGCTATGAGAATAGGTTGAGGGAGATGGAGTTGTTCAGCCTAGAGAAGAGAAGGCTCCAAGAGGACCTTATAGCTGCCTTCCAACACCTGAAGAGATCCTATAGGAAGGCTGCAGAGGGACTTTTCATAAGGGTGTCTAGTGACAGGACAAGGGGGAATGGTTTGAGGCTGAGGGAGAGTAGGTTTGGACAGGATCTTAGAAAGAAGTTCTTCAGTATCAGGGTGGTGGAACTCTGGAATAGGCTGCCCAGGTTGTTGCAATGAGATGCTTACTGCATAGCTAAAGAAAATAAAAGACTAAAGATAAACAGAGACATGGCAGGGGGGTAGAGGGAAATCACATATTTAAAAAACAAATTATAAACTTTAGGCTAATAGAAAAGAAAAGAAAAAAAAAAAAAAAAAAAAAAAAAAAAAAGAGGGTTTTACCTTGGGCAAGTGCTCTGGGATGGATGTAGTTAAACTGAAAGACAGATTCAGGCACCTCTTGCGAGGCTTTGTGCCAAGAACCAAAAATTTCTGCAGCTCTTTATATGAGGCCATATACAAATGCAATTTATTGCAGGGGGTTGATAATTTGGACCACGTTCGTCAACAGAAAGCAAAATACTCAGGAGATTTGCATTGATGTCTGCCAGGAACAAAACTGAGTTTTAGGCAGACTTTTCTTCACCTCCTCTGAAGAAACATCAAGGTTTTGCTGCCAGCAAATTACAGCTTGGGGACCCAGGACTTCGTTTGGCCCACACAGAAGAAAGAGGGCTAAAGCTACTGAAACCAAATATTTGGGTTTTTTTCCATCTGTCACAGGAAACTAAGACTCTTCAAAGGAAGTGTTAGTCTCAGATGTATCTCCAGTACTATTTGAAAATTCAGAACTGCTCAAGACCAACAATTGCCAAGCATTCAGTTTGATATGCTAAGGAATTTCTTATCATCCATAACTAACTCCTGCACCCCATGCCTGAGACCAACTTTCCCTCTGCTGTTTTTTGATGTTTTGTCTGAATATTTCCACTGTTTTTCTATTGTAGAAATTAGTATAATAGTAATACTTCCCATTTCCCAAGATAACCACATCAGACCCATACAGTAAATAAGGACCTTAATTCACATTTCTCCTCACAGGCCTCAAGAGAGAAGGTTTTCAGTTCAGGGAGATTTGATGATCCAGCAGGAGCACCTAACAGAAATTTTGGCTTAATGGCTTCCATGGCTCTAAGGCATCTTGCAACAGTTTGTTTCTGCTTACTGCAGGCTCAGTTCTTAACCAAATGCTCTGGCCATCAACCAAATCATCTCATGCTCTTGGGAAACATGACATGCAATTCCATTTAATCCTCACCTGAAAAAGTCAATGAACTAAATTTCAACAACTGAACTCCTTCACTACTGCTTCTTTCTTCCAAAGAGTCAAAAATACAAATACTGAAATAAAATAATCTGTGATTTTTTTCATGTCATATCTAAGAAGGAAAGGAGGACCAGTATCACCACCCCATGCACCAGTACAGCTGAGGGGCTGACTTTCTGGAAAGAAACTGTGGAAAAGGACCTGGGAGTTCTGGCAGGCAACAAGTTCACCACGAGCTGGTAACACAGTCTCATGTCCAAGAAAGCCAATGGTATTCTGGAGTGCGTTAAAAAGAGTATGGCCAGCAAGTGGAAGGAGGTTCTCCTGCTCCTCTGCTCTGCCTTGGTGGGGCCAAACCTAGAGTACTGCATCCAGTTCTGGGCTCCCCAGTTCAAGAGAGACAGGGAACTGCTGGAGAGGGTCCACTTGAGGGCCGCGAAGATGATTAGAGGATTGGAGCATCTCTCTTACAAGGATAGGATGAGAGACCTGGGCTCTTTAGACTAGAAAAGAGGACATAAAGAGAGGATCTCATCTAAAGGGTGGAAGTCAAAAGGATGAGGCTAGGCTTTTCTCAGTGGTACCCAAAGACAGGACAAGGAGCAATGGATAGAAACTAGAACAGAAGAGGTTTTACTTAAACATAAGAAAAAACATCTTTACTTTGAGGGTGATGAAGCAGTGGAACAAGCTGCCAGAGAGGGTTGTAGGGCCACCTTCTCTGGAGACTTCCAAAACCCTCCTGGGGGTGTTCCTTTGTAACCTGTGTGAACCTGCTTTAGCAGGGGATTACATTAGGTGATTACCAGAGGTCCTCTCTAAGCCCTACCATTCTGTGGTTCTGTGAGTGTCAGCTCTACCAGTGAGCTCTTGGATTCTGAAGCATCCTGACACTCAGGGTCACATAGGATAAAGAGGAAAGACCAAAACAGTTTGGGCCACAGTTATGATGCCTCTTAGCCTTGCAGATAGCATCAACTACCAGTAACAACTTCATTACAGTGGTTGTATTTAATTCCAGGTCTAAAAGGCCCCTCTCAAAATTTCCACAGTGCTTTAGTACTCCAAAGGAGCTGCAGAAGTGGAATTTATTTTGAAATTATTTTGAAAATATTCTTTCATAGCATGATTAAAGAGAGTCATCAAGGACACATAGCTCTGCAGGCCAGTTCTTTCGAGAACTGTGAAACTGTTCTCTGTCACATTGAGATATTGCCTATCTCCACTTGGGAGATCTACATGGCGGTCTTTTGTTTTACATATGTGAATTCTAAAATACTGACTGGCAGGACCTCCTGGCATGTCATTGGAAGGGCAAAAGTAGGCAAAACATTCTACATCCTGACAAATGTCACAGACTGTGGTTTGGGCTACTTAGTATCATCTTTGGTTGCACCAGAAATTAACTAAGCCATCTTTTCTGCTACTTCAGCATTTAGCCTTTTGTATACATATGAATTGTGTCCAGGGTAGCCAGTGAGAGACACAGATGATATGCTGCACGTAACTAGGTTCATTGTGTACTTATGCAGAACTCTGACATAAGCCACTTTATGTCAGGTCTTTGCTTTTCCTATGTCTCTAGACTTATAGAATCATAGAATGGTAAGGTTGGAAAGGACCTCAAGGATCATCTAGTTCCAACCCCCTGCCATAGGCAGGGACACCTCCCACTAGTACAGCTCACTCAAGGCCTCATCCAATCTGGCCTTGAACACCTCCAGGGAGGGAGCAGCCACAACCTCCCTGGACAACCTGTGCCAGTGTCTCACCACCTTCACTGCAAAGGACTTCCTTCTAACATCCAGTCTAAATCTCCCCTCTGCCAGTTTAAACCCATTGCCCCTTGTCCTGGCATTGCAGGACCTTGTCAAAAGTCCCTCCCCAGCCTTCCTGTAGGCCCCCTTCAGATACTGGAAGGCTACTATCAGGTCCCCTCGAAGCCTTCTCTTCTCCAGGCTGCAGAGCCCCAACTCTCTCAGCCTGTCCTCATAGCAGAGCTGCTGCAGCCCTCTGAGCATCTTTGTGGCCTCCTCTGGACCCACTCCAACACTTCCATGTCCTTCCTGTGTTGGGGGCTCCAGAACTGCACAGAGTACTCCAGGTGGGTTCCGACGAGAGCAGATTAAAGGGGCAGAATCAGACTTAATCTAGATTAACATCTTATATTAGTCTTTCCCTTGCCAAAACCTATTTTGTTCACCTGGAGTCACACCTTAGCTGATTTCATTCTCACTCTTCCTGAGAAACAAGATTTCCTCCCCCAGGCTTCCCGAATAGCAACCGAAGGCCAACTTTGCAACACCTGCCAACACAACATCAAAGGAGATAAGAGTCTGTTGAAATATTCCCAAGCTCAACTGCTATGCCACAAGACAAGACCAATCTTCAAGAAACTTCCTTCTTCTACGTGAGTAAGACAAACACCTATACAAAGGAAAACATATCTAAGCTATTCTGTGAGGTATGAAGTAGGAGAGTGAATGATTCAGGTTCGACTCAGTCACACTGAGATTGTTGCAAAGGCCACAACGAGCACAGGCATGACAATTTTAGTTAGCAGACTCCATATCTCAATGGCAACTTCACCAACAGGATGTTAACTGGTTCATCTAGAGGGCTTGGTTTATTATGACATCTAAAATAAGTGTATCCCTGCAAGAAAGCAAAGAGAAATACGTACTGACAATGTTCACACTGCAGACAAAACACACCAGTTTCCAGCAGTGTCACTCTGGGGTTGTTCAGTAAAGGCCCTTAGGTAAATATCTATGTATTTCTTAAAACTACTGCAGGAAAGTTTGGTTTCTTTGGTGCAGGTAGGAATTAAAGAACTATGTCTCTGTCAGGACTTGCTGGTGCTGCTAGAAGAGAGACCAGCATGAAAGATTTGATCAGGAGACTCACAGAGCCATTTAACAGGAGTCTCCTCAAAGGCAGATTTAGAGATGTGAAGAGTGTATGACAACCAGCACATTGCACAAAGAGAGCTTATATTCGTCTTGGTAGTTGTCCTTCACATCTCCATCAACGCTACAGCTCCATCCAGCCACATCTGACACTGAGTTCCAAACCACTGTCTGCACTGACAGAATTTGGCTTGGTGTCAGCTTAAGGCCTTGATCACAGCTTTTTTACCATATAACACTCTGCTCAGATGATGTGGATGTGACACCTTCAAAAAGCTGAAGGTGAGCTCAAGAAGCAGTCTTGGTATGACAGAACAACATCTCTGTCACCTTCCACTGGCAGAACATAGAGTGTTCTTCGCTGCATCATGCCAGCTCCAAAATGAGTTTTATCAAGTAAGATAATATTAGCATGAGTAATTCCTATTTCAAATTGCTTTTCACTCTGTGCTGAGTAGACACAGTACAGCTAGAACATTCACTTCTCTAGGAGCAAAACAGAACAATTTTCTCTTACTAGAATGACTGCAAACAGTAAGATAAAAATCAAGACCATTGGAAACCTGTGCAGCTGGACTCAAAAACCGCCTGAAGGTGTGTACCAGTTTTCAAATCCTTATGCTGCTTTTGCCTCTCCCTGCTTGGCAGACTCACAGGCACAGACACTCACCTTTTTAAAAGTTAGGCTTACTCCATTTTCTTTGCTGCTAAAGAAGCATTGCTTAAGAACAGGCATGAGAAGGAATTTTTTCCCTGTGAGGGTGACAGAACACTGGAACAGGGAGGTTGTGGAGTGTCTCTCTCTGGAGATATTCAGAACCCACCTGGAAGTATTCCTGTGCAATCTGGTATAGGTGATCCTGCTCTGGCAGGGGGATTGGACAGGATAATCTTTCAAGGTCCCTTCTAGCCCCTGACATACTGGGTTCCCATCTCACAGAATCACAGTATTTGTATCACTGGTGGAAGAAATCAGAGAGTTATGCACATGAAGGTATAGGGAAAGAGAAATCTGAGTATCAGTCATTTTGTTGGTTAGGTCAGAGCTAGAGGAGCCCTTTCAGAGGTAGCAAAACGCAATCCTTTTCTCAGGAGAATAACTTAATTGGGGAAATCCTTTCTGAAGGCTCCTTGTAAGCCCACCAAGTCCTCTTGTGGAAGGATTTGCAGATAATTTTTCTTTTATTCTTCTCACAAATGCATTAATTGAGAGGCACTTTGAGGCAGCACAGACTGTGTGGGTAGGCTTGCAAGGAGCCATGACAATTTGAAAGTCATAACAACGTTTGAAGCCAAATTTCAACACTTCTGCACTGTAAAAGCTAGTATAGAGCTTTTGTAGGCCCCAAATAACAGCCAAAGCAAAATATCCCTTCAGGGATTAAAACAAAAAGAGAGAGAATATGAGTATCCATTATCTAGACATTTGTTTATGCCACACTATGTATGCTGCAAAGGTTGATGAAGAGATGTAAGTAAAAGCAACTTACAATAAGTTACTGGGGGAGGGATCCATTCCAACCCATAACACTCACATAAGAAATTTCATAGGCAGTCATCTCAATGAAGGAAGTGGAAAACTTGCCTAAAGGAAATTAGGGAAGCCTGCCCTCCACACAAAAGAACCTCTAGTTCAGCTGATAGTTAAGGAAAAAGAAGAACCCAAACCCTCAGGTGTTAACAAGGTTCTACATCTTCCAGTGAAAGAGCTCTATCAGGGTCTGCCCAGGGTAAGGGTCCTACACCACACAGCAGAATTTCTCCCTGCTGACTTCAGGAACCCCTTGAGGAGAAAAGGATTTTTTTTCCAAACACCTCTCCAGAAAGCATAACTAATGCTAATTACAGGGTTTGATTTTTTTTAATTAAATACATAAGCCTCCATCTCAATAAAAAGAGACCTTATTATATGCTGAAATAAAGAAATTAATCACTTCAGGTTTGGTTTGGGGGGTTTAAGTCATTCTACAAGCCATCCAGTACATCTTGTATCAAAACCAAGTTGTATTAAATTGGTTTTGAAGCAGCAGTGCTCTCATGTTTATGAGTCAACTTACAGTTTGGGACTTCTGTCAGGGTTCTTAAAGACAGGGGGGGAAAAAAGTGCCATTGAATTGCTCTAAACAAGTAATTAAAACAACGAAATAGATGATCATGTGATCAATCTGTGATCAATATGTGATCACTTTCCAAGTAGAATTAATTGTTAACTTTGATTTGTTCAATATTTAGAAACACAGCATCATGTTTACTACTTCTAATCCTATAATGCAACTTCTTTTTTCTCTTTTTATTTACACAACATTGATAAACATTTAATCTCATTCTCTGACAAATGCATTCTGAAACACTTCTGGCTCCAACAATCATATCCTGGGGTTGCCCAAGGTTAGGATTTGTACATCTACCTGGACCTGAGTAAGGCATCTGACTCTGTCCCACATGACATCCTGGTCACCAAACTGGAAAAACATGGACTTGATGGGTGGAGCACTGCTGGATAAGGAATTGGCTGGATGGTGGCACACAGAGAGTGGTGATCAAGGGCACAATGTCCACTTGCAGACCAGTGGCAAGTGGTGTCCCTCATGGGTCAGTGCTGGGACCAGTGCTGTTTAACATCTTTGTCAGTGACATGGACACAGGAATCAGTGCACCCTCAGCAAGTTTGCAGATGACACCAAGCTGTGTGGCACAGTCGACTTGCTAGAGGGCAGGGATCCATCCAGAGGGACCTGGACAGGCTGGAGAGGTGGGCCCAGGCTAACCTCATGAGATTCAACAAGGCCAGGTGTAAGGTGCTGCACCTGGGTAGGCACTATCCCAAGCACAACTCCAGGTTGGGTGGTGAATGGCTGGAGAGTAACCCTGAGGAAACAGACCTTGGAGCCTGGGTTGACGAAAAGCTCAACATGAGCCTGCAGTGTGTGCATGCAGCCCAGACAGCAACAGAGTCCTGGGCTGCATCAAGAGCAGTGTGGCCAGCAGGGCAAGGGACAGAATTCTTTCCCTTTGTCTGGTCTCATCAGATCTCATCTGGAGTACTGTGTGCAGTTCTGGAGCCCCCAGCACAGGAAGGACATGGAAGTGTTGGAGCAGGTCCAGAGGAGGCCACAAAGATGCTCAGGGGGCTGCAGCAGCTCTGCTATGAGGACAGAATGAGAGAGTTGGGGCTCTGAGCCTGGAGAAGAGAAGGCTTTGAGGGGACCTGATAGTAGCCTTCCAGTATCTGAAGGGGGCCTACAGGAAGGCTGGGGAGGGACTATTGACAAGGTCTTGCAATGCCAGGACAAGGGGCAATGGGTTTAAACTGGTAGAGGGGAGATTTAGACTGGATGTTAGGAGAAAGTTCTTTGCAGTGAGGATGGTGAGGCACTGGCACAGGTTGCCCAGGGAGGCTGTGGCTGCTCCCTCCCTAGAGGTGTTCAAGACCAGTTTGGATGAGGCCTTGAGTGAGCTGTGCTAGTGGGAGGTGTCCCTGCATATGGCAAGCTTAGGTCTTCTTCAGGTACTTTGCTTTTGCAGCTCTTCCCTGCCAGAGTTCATATAAATCGCAGAGTCAAGAAGGGTCAAATTTGTACTTTTTCTTCTACAAAAATGGTTTGATTTTCACTTTTTTTTCTCCCTGACAATTGCAAGAGGCCAATTTAATCCTGCTTTTCTTCTCCAAGTGCAGACAGAAGTAATCTACTACTGACATTTTAGCATAGAGTGTTTTTATGCACGACACTCACACCATCTGCACTCTGTTTCCTTTCTGTTCTCCACACTGGACCAGATCATTCCCCCAACATTAGGAAAGCTCATTATAACGTCCCTCATCCTTTCCAATCAACCTTTACTTACACCCAGAGCTTCACTAACATATTTTTAAATGTTATTTCTTCTCTACTCTTTATTATTACCCACTTTAGGAAGCCAGTGAACTCAGTTCACTTTAGGAAGCCAGTCCCTGAACTCAGATAACTTTGTTACTTCCCAAATGATTAATGAGGTGATCTTAAACATCAATAGCTCGACACCAGCCTTTTGAAAAACTGTTTATATTACACAGCAACGAAGCAATTTGTAACTTCCACATAAAACAACTCCAGAATGGAGTTGTTTCCTCCAGTTAGATCTTTGTTTATGTTAGGCATGACGAAAGCAGACCCTTATACTCAAAGCTGCACGCTGTAGGCTTCCGACATAGAGTGTTTTATGTCCACTGGTTTCAGAAGATAAACAGAATATTTTCCTATGAAGTGAAGATGCAGTTCTATGGAACTAACTTCTCTATTTATAAACTAAGCTGGTAAATGAAGCAATTTTCCTGGAAGAGATCAAGACACCGGAGTGTTCCTTTTCTAAACATAGTGAAATACTGTACAAGTCAAAGTTGGTGTATTAATGGGTTGTATATGAAACCAGAGACAAGCTGATCACACTGAAGTCTGCTTTTGACAGCTACCATCCCAGCACTGACAACACACTGTACACTAGTCAGGTTTCTTCCTCCAGCAGTTTATACTACTACTAAACACACAGGCAAATCCCTTTGTATAAAGAGGCAATTAAGCTGGAACTTCACCTGTTCAAAACAGTCAAAGAATAAAGTTGGCAGACTGAAAAAGCTAGGGAAGAGTGTTTACAGCTTCACTTTTTTTTGTACATTTTGCAGTTGTTCTGCTTCTGTCCTTCCATGTCAGGTTATGTCAGAAACAGGAAATTAAATATCACAAAGAATTGATATTCTCAGAAATTCCAGCTGTGCTGAAAGCAGTGATGACCAAAGCCATAGCAAGAGCCTCTCCTGTGAAGTACCTCAGCTTAGACACCTTGACGAGTTCAGATAAGATTTATCAAAGCCTCTGGATATGATTTCCCAAACTTTCATGGCTGTCCACCGTCAAATACATGCTAGCTTGTTCAGCAGGCATTTCCTACCCTTTCTGATGGGTATTCACAGAGATGTGCACATTCAACATTCATAAAACAAACTCTGAACTTCCCAAGAATTTGGATAAGTCTGGCACCCACATCAGCCTCACCTTGCTCCTTGCCCAAGGAGGCTGGAATGTCAGGAAGCCTGAGGAGTCCTGAGCCAAGGGGAAGCAAGAGCACCACAGAGCACTGCAGGAGTGCTTTCAGTAGGCAGAAGCCTGGGAATGCCTTTAACAGAAAAACCTGTGCTTGAGTTTCAGGCTCATTCCTCAGTGACTCAGTAATGCCAAACAAGCTAATTAGACTGTACATGTGTTTAAAATTAAGCCTATCCTACATGCTTTGTTGAACTAGAATCACAGAATGGTAAGGTTGGAAGGGACCTCAAGGATCATCTAGTTCCAACCCCCTGCCATAGGCAGGGACACCTCCCACTAGTACGGGTTACTCAAGGCCTCCTCCAAACTGGTCTTGAACACCTCCAGGGAGGGAGCATCCACAACCTCCCTGGGCAACCTGTGCCAGTGCCTCACCACCCTCACTGCAAAGAACTTCCTCCTAACATCTAGTCTAAAACTCCCCTCTACCAGTTTAAACCCATTGCCCCTTGTCCTGGCATTGCAAGACCTTGTAAATAGTCCCTCCCCAGCCTTTCTGTAGGCCCCCTTCAGATACTGGAAGGCTACTCTAAGGTCTCCTTAAAGCCTTCTTCTCCAGGCTGCAGAGCCCCAACTCTCTCAGCCTGTCCTCATAGGAGAGCTGCTGCAGCCCTCTGATCATCTTTGTGGCCTCCTCTGGACCCACTCCAACACTTCCATGTCCTTCCTGTGCTGAGGGCTCCAGAACTGCACACAGTTGGTGTGCAGGTGTGTGAGGTGGCAGGTTTTAATTCATTTCAGTTTGAAAATTCCCAGTTTACTGATAGCTTACTTGCACAAGAGGCCAGTGGAGCTAAAATGCACAAGGGGGTACCTCGGTCTGTAAGGAAAGGCTGGAGAAAGTTGGAATGTTTGGCTTTGTCTGTAGATTCCTAAAGTTCACCTCCAAATCTTTGCTTGTACTGAGAACGTGTAGCCAAATGTAAGCTTTACAGAATGCCAGGAAAATAAAAGGTGACAGGTCTCCACTGGAAAAAAAAAAAAAAAAAAAAAAAAAAGAAAAAAAAAGAGCTCCATTTCCCCTCTCTTTGATTCAGAGGTCTTTTAGGGCAGAGAAAGCTAACAAGGTAAAAATCTAGAATTGGAAATCAAATAATCCTATTTCATTTCATAGTTGTTGACACAACTTGTTACACGTGTTTCCTACCAGAATAAATGAAATCACAATCATCTGATTTCCAAATTACCATATCTATTGTCTCAGAAATACAGGGTGTAAATAATTGCAGTGCAATCGCCTATGCCCGGACCTCTCTCATCCGGAACCGTTATCAGGATTAGCATAAATTACAGTGCCATCTAATAATGAAATTACTGAACACTGATTGTGCCAGCTATTTAAACCTGTAATTATTGCTCATTAGAAACGTGTTTCACATTATTTGCCCCTTACAGACCTAAAGTTGTTGTCAAAATGCTCCTGCAAATAATTCCGCAGAGGAGAGCGTGAAGAAATTTCAAGCAACAAGCTTGAATGTCATCTGCAAAGACCTCCTGCGTGGAAGTTACATCCTGTAGGCACCATTTTCCCACTCTGAAAGACGTTTGCGTTTGTTACCACAAAGAGAAGTTGCAATAGGTGGTAACAAGAAACCTCCAGCATAACCCAGGGAAGTATGAACAATAGGTGGATTTGCATCTAAGTGGACAGTGATTAGCTCGCAGTGTTGCTATCTCAGTACCCAATTAGGCAACACGCGGTTGACAGGCTCTAAACTAAACAACCTCCTGACCTAGCCAGAGGGAAGGCTTTTGGTAGATCTTATCGTGGCTGAGTAAGGATCAGGTGGGTTAGGCATTTACCTTGGACTCCATTCCAAAGGCAGGAAAGGACAGATGCCAGGAGCTTGAAAACAGCTACAACCTTCTCATGCTCCTCTCTAAAACGGCTTACAGAAGACAGTTGATTAAGAGTTGTCTGCTTCCCTGCAGATCAAGCTCTTTACAAGATGAACTGGCTAAAAAGGGGCTAAGTGCTCTTCAATCCTAATAGATACTTTTAATCAATTTTCCTTAACAGAGGGAAACCAATTCATGGGTTTTTTGCTATCTTCCTCCTACTGCACATACATAAACTTCTGCCACAGAGAGAAAAATAGCACTTTCTATCATTTTCAGATGCAGAAAGGTACAAAACCAAGAGGTGCAAGACAAATATGTATCATTTAGAAAGACTCACCTTAGTTCAAAGATCTCTACCAACAGCAAGTCCATCCATCTCCCCAATAACTCCTTCCAACAGCTGATTCAGTTCACAGTTTACAGTTTTGTTGCTTTCAGTGGACACACAAACAGCCCAGCTGCCAAGGTACACATCCTCCATACAAAATGTAGCTCCCCACAGCAGTTGAAGGCACACTTGTAAAGGCTTGAGCAGCCCATTTGCCCTTTAACAGGACAGGGAAAGCACAGAGTCTGTCCTTTCTCTAACCAGAAGGCACTCACCTTACTTTCTACATCCTTAGGGCAGGGAGACTTTCTAGCCTTTTGACAATTGAGTGATCCTACCCAGCTTCCAGCCATTTGCACAGCTACAATGCCCTGATGCTTGCAAACCTAATCATCAGATGGGGCATTTAACTAATTAGCTCTGTGTCCTTTAATTTCTGAATACCAGTTGGCAGGTATTACAAGCATTACCAGAGGTTGTTATTTGATAGGACTTGGCTATAAAGTAATAAACTAAGTATGAAGCTATAAAGTAATTTCTGACACTAGGTTCAGATGTACAATATGGGAAAACCATATCCTTAGGTGATGCAAGTAAGTTATTTGGTTTGGGTTTTTTTGCAACCTAACAACTAGCAGCTTCTAAAATAAGCTATTACACTGCCACAACGGTTCTGTTGTCAGACGTTTGCAAACAAAGTGAAATAACCCAGGCAAAGCCAATCTAAGCCCTTTTGTCCTAATTCGATGCCACCTGCAGGCATTTACCTTCTGACAAAGCTTTGCATACCTGAATATTGCTTTACTTATGTCTGCAATCTGCAGCATTATTACTACAAATATTTGGAATTCAATGTGTGATGGAAATAATGAGATGGCTTGGACTTAAGTATTAAGATGCATCACCACCAGCTCTAGTTTTCTGCATCCATGGTCTGGTGAACCTCTTTACAGATTTGTTAGTTAATGAATCAACCCTCTCCAAGAAGCCAAACTTGGCTGTTCCTATCTGTGTCTTTGAATGATGCAGACCCCAAGTGTATTTTGTTTTTATTACTAAATAATCTTCAATAATCTCCTGGCCACTAAGATTTTGCTATTTAGTGTTTCTCCCAAATTATTTGGCTTTGTTAGACCTTACAGGTTTATTATTTATATTTCCAGAAAGACAAAAACTCCAGGAGACTGTTTATTTATATATATTTATATATGCTTTTACACACACACACACACACACACATATGTGTATATTAATATATATGTGTGTGTGTATACATATATGTGTATATGTACATATAAATATAGATATGTGTATGTGTGTATATATATTATATATATGTGCATGTGTATATATATAAATACATATGTATGTTTGTGTATATATATAAAAATATATATATGTGTGTACATAGATGTGTATGTATATATATAAATACATATATATGTATATGTGTGTATGTATATAAATACATATATATGTATATGTGTATATATACATAAAAATATATATATGTATATATGTATATATATGCATACATACATATGTGTATATATATGTGTGTGTATATATATGTATACATATATATGTATATATATATATATGTATATATATACACCAAGCTGGGGGCTGATGTTGCTGGGTTGGAGGGCAGAAGGGCTCTGCAGCACAACCTCGACCACCTGCACGGATGGGTAGAGTCCAAGGGGACGGCATTCAACAAATCCAAGTGCCAGGTGCTGCACTTTGGCCACAACAACTCCATGCAGAGCTATAGGCTGGGATGGGAGTGGCTGGAGAGCAGCCAAACAGAAAGGGATCTGGGGGTGCTGATTGACACCCA